>DWMZ01002364.1:0-14243 GCA_018249855.1 Eueides tales michaeli | reverse complement strand
ATATATATATATATATATATATATATATATATATATATATATATATATATATATATATATATATATATATATATATATATATATATATAGCTTCGCCCCGCACGAGGCAGGGTTGGCAGAGGGAATCCGGAAACCTAGTGTTAAGACATGACACTCCGTTACACTTCCGTTCCCCATTTTCCGTCGAATTTTAGACATTGCGTGTTGAGTGGCGGAACTCAACGCCGCGTTTTGCCTTATTACCAGAACGAAGAAATGAAACATTAAATATTTAAATTGAAAATATTAAATATTTCATTTCCTTGACTGGAATCGAGCCCAAAACCTGTCGGTTACAGTCACACACTTGTGCCGCTGCGCCACGACTATTTATTTATTTATTATTAAAAAATACAGCTTGTATTAAAAAAAAAAACAAAATTGGATTGCACGTTAATTTATTAATACGATATATAAAATATGAGCTAGTTAAACTATCGGGTAGAAAGGCTCTTCAAGTAAATGGCAGTTATTGTTCAGGGAGGATAGAAGTACGTAGCCATCCTGCCCCCAGTCTTCTCCCCAGGAGTTCTTCACTATCCAGTAAGTTGCACCGTCTCTTTTCCCATATCCAACAACAGTCACAGCGTGATTTATGTGACTATTGTTACTGAAAAAATAATATTTTAATATGTAACACCACATATAAAAGAATAGATCATTGCCATAGGTGTGTGAACGAGTTTGGTTACGGATTCGTAATTAAATATTTGATATTTATATTTCCCCGTTCTGAGGTAGAACGAGGCAGAAAGGGTTAGGCCTGCACTTAGCGAAGGCAAAGGGAACCTGGGAATCTAATGTGGCAGGGGACAAGCGTGTGATTGTAGACGCTATTGGCTTATGAATTTAATTTTAACTTTACGAAATGAAATATTTATTATTTATATTTCCTCGCTGTGAGGCAGAACGAGGTAGACGGGTGGTTTAAATTCCTTTAACGGAAAAGTAAACTACTCTACTCAGTTTCTTACTGTAACCCACATATGGCAGGGTGGGCAGAGGGCACTTGGGAACCTGGCGTCAAGACACTCAGCTATGTTCCCCATTTTCAGCTGAATTTGAAGTATTGCGTGTTTAGTGGCAGAACTCCAGGCTGCACTTGTTACAAGAGCGAAGAAATGAAAATATTCAAAACTTAAATTGAAAATATTAAATATTTCATTTCCTCGAGTGGAGATCGAACCCATAACCTGTCGTTAACAGACACACGCTTATACCCCTGCGCCACGACAGGCCTCTAAAAAAGTGGAAAAGTAAACTAAAAACATTCTTCATCACACATACCATTTCAAATCGTAAAAGATCCCGTTCGAATAATCATGTAGAGGTGTCGCGTTAATAGTGACGGTGACCGGGCCGTATTTGTATAGCGCTACCTTCATGGCGTTCACGCTCATCGGAGGTACGCGGGCGAAGCCTTTGATGCGGTAGATATTGCTCATGTTCGCTAAACTGCAATTACCATCCTGCAAGTACATTTTAGGTGTAATATATTTGTATAGAGAGCAATCGTTGTATTTTAAAAGGGATTCGAGGGAATTGGTCATTTTATGCTCAGGTGATGTTTTGTTGACTTTGACACGTGAACTCCAGAATTTTAGACAAAATTAGAAAAGAAAATGTATAGATCTTACATTTTTAGCTTACCATACCGTAATATATATTTTTTGAACGTGGTGATGTGCATAGCATATGTCATTTATTTTTTTTATTTAATTAATTTATTTTCATATTATAATTACCATTTAAATAAAAGGATCTTCGGGTCGGGTTTCCAAATCGTTGATCACTTTCAGCGATAATTTAAGACATTAAGACATTGCTTTTTTCGAGACATTGAGTGAATTGGTGGTACTTAACGCCGCGTTAATGTTAAGCTAATATCAAGTGATATATACTTACTACCGCTAAATAGGTTCCGTAGTCGCTCTCCATGGGTATTCCATGTTTAAGGACGTATTTGTAAGTGCTAGGGATCATACCTCCATCACAACCCATGTTGGTGTATCTATGAGAAATATTGTAACATAGATATTATTTATACCGTTTACATACATTTTACACCGTTTTGGTTATCAAAAATAATATTCAATAAATTAATATAAATTAATGTTCCTTTTGAATCATTCTATCTATTATTATTTTTTTTAGCTTCACGCTGTATCCCGCGCAAGGCAGGGTAGTGTTAAGACACTCCGTTCCACTTCCGTTCCCCACTTTCCGCCGAATTTGAGGCATTGCGTGTTGAGTGGCGGAACTCAACGCCGCTTTTTGCCTTATTAAAAAATGAAACAAGCCTATCAATGCAAGAAACAAGTTTATTAATGCTGCATTAATACCAAATTTTGGATAATTTGAAAGGTGGAAGCTTATTTCGTTAATCGGTTGGGAGCGAATATGTTTTTTACAATTTTTTATCATCGAGCTGGTCTGATGATGTAGCTACACTAGCAGAACGGAACCTTGGAACTCTACAAAAGTTACTAGAAAAGCACTCCAATTTAGTGTCATATATTTCATGTCCCAACATCCTGTTTTTGTACTTTTTAGTGTATGATAACAGCATCTTTTGTTTCAAAGGAAAAATAAAAGTGATAAACAAATTTACCCCCAAGAACAGTCCACGAGTGATTGTTCACTTAAATCCAAGTCGCGGCCGCCATTACTGCGAGCCAAGGCACCTTCCACTGCAGCTACAGTAGCGAATGACCAACAGGAGCCACACGAGGCTTGATCTGTTATGAATCATGAATTTATGGAGCTAAGTGATAAGTGATCTGGTTTCCCTTTCTGCCAATTTTAAGTTGACTTAAGCAAGTTTTTAAATTTTAATTTTGATATTAGTTAATATTTGAGTGTGGTGAGCCTTACGGCGTATCCCGCATCACCATCACCACCACTACCACCATCCCAGGTAGACATAGAGAACTTTTCCGGCATCGTGTATTAAGTGGCGAAGCTCAACGCAAAGCTTTAGGTTAAGTGTATTGTATCTTTGTTATTGTAATGAGAGATATACCTATCAACTTCATAATTTAAGTTTCATTTAAAATCCTATAGTTATTGTATAATATGATTATGGGTATCCATGCATTTCTGGAGAAGGCATATATATTAACATAACAGGTAACTATCACATACTTAAAATTAGTTTAGGTTTTCAAAATTATTTTTAATGACCCTCCATATAAGGTTGTTTTATCGGAGTAAGAAAACCGACATACCGTAAACAATCAAATAAATAGAAACAATGTTGTACATAGAAAATAATGCGATATTGTTAAAAATCACAACTTACTTTTAATCACACTTATCACGCCATCAACTCTCATATCAAACTCCTCTGGTAAATCTTTAACTAACTCATTGACTTCCTTCTCAGAATGGGGGAACGGTTCTGATCCAAATTCTAAAGAATCCGAAGGTCTGGTGCCCTTCAAATAGGCCAACTCATCATCAGTGCGATCAGAGAATTTATTGATGGTCAACTTGTAGCCAAGATTCTGTTTATTGTGTTCTATTACACGCCTGTAAAGGAGATTTTTACTAAATCTATGAATTTAAAATGAACTTCTGTATTTTCTAACCCATCCTCAGAAATTGTTGAACAATTTTTGATGGAAAAATTACAAATTCTTTAATTAAAACCTGATGGACTTATATCTTTTTGAAAATTAATAGAAAAGCGAGGATCAAATTGCTGGGTATTATAAGATTAGTTTCCCTGATGCGGAAGAAATATGGGAAAATCTCATATTTACAATACTTATAATGCAAACTAAAGCTCGCCAAGTTGGTGATAAAACCTAGATAAAAAGCATGTTACTCTGTTTATTACGAGACGTGACGTGTAATACATTTATTTGAATTTAGTATTGCTTCGGTTATAAGTTCGCGAGGCTTAGGTAAAAAATGCATTCTTCCTTGGCCTTTAACTGGCTAATACTATTTTTTGGCTCCTTTCCCACTACATACATTTTTTATTGCGAAAATGATAAAGATATAATGGTCCGGAGTAGAAGAATTGATATGAGTTCTTCTTATCACTAATAATATTTTTTTTCTGACTCTACTTTTGGGGATGATTCACATAAATATAAAGTAATGTATGTAAAGGTAAGATTTGTTAATTAAATAATGATATTATTTACCTTAAATTATTGTTGAAAATTGTTTTCCTCATTTCATGTTCATTACCTTTGTACTCTCTTGCATGTTTCAATTTGTACCTGGTTCATTTAAATAATGACAACAATAAATTTTCTATAGAAAAAAATTAAAATGTTAAAGATTATAAAATTTAGTTCTTTTGGACGTTCGTTTTCATTGTTTTCCTCTTTTTTACAATGCTTCAAGAATTCTGCGGAAAGTAGAGAACAGAAGTGTCTAAATAAATAACGGGATATTTTACGTACTCGTAGAATACGTTTGCTGATTCCCTCTGCCTACCTTGATATGTGCTCCCTGTATCCAGCACATCAGGGTAGAGCCCATAAAATGAATTTAAAAATTATTATATGTTTAATTATAAAATAAGTCGTACCCAAGAAAATCATCGTGTTCATCTGACCAACGATTATGAGCTGGTACCAGGGCACCGTCCTCACATTCTTTCACTACAAGAAAATTGGATTTACTAAATGACCATAATTAAGTAATTGTAAATAATCATATTTAAAAACATGAGGCCTGTCGTGGTGCAGCGGCACGAGCGTGTGACTGTAACCGACAGGTTGTGGGTTCGATCCCCAGTCGAGGAAATGAAATATTTTATATTTTCAATTTAAATATTTAATGTTTCATTTCTTTGCTCTAGCAATAAGGCAATGCGCGGCGTTGAGTTCCGCCTTACAACATGCAATGCCTCAAACTCGGCGGAAAGTGGGGAACGGAAGTGGAACGGAGTGTCTTAACACTAGGTTCCCGGATTCCCTCTGCCTACCCTGCCTCGTGCGGATACAGCGTGAAGCTAAAAAAAAAATAAAAAAAATAAAAAGAAAATAACAGGTTTTTTTTTTCAATCACATATTTTAAATTTAGTGGAGAAGGCCTCACATCGTTCTTATTCAGCAGTTACATATTTTTTTTATTCTAGCTTCATACTTTGGCTGGCAGAAGGAATTTGGGAACTTAGTGTTAAGAAACTGTACTCATGATGACAGAAACGTTCGCCACATTTTACCGAATTTTGGAGGCATTGTGTGTGGTAGACTTCAATACCGCTTCGCCTTGATAGCATAGCAAGGAAATAATTAATATTTCCTCAAGTGGGGATGAAAGCTACAATATATCGCACTGACTGGCTTCATTCATTACTATTTCATTTATTACCTTTTTTATGGGTGACACTACAATAATATGGTATCACTGAGCTGGTTTGATGATTATACCAGTATTTTGAATAGTGGAACTTTTTAGAGGTGCTAGCCTCTAAAAAGTCCAAATTCTAGTAGTTCAGACTCACTTTATTTATATTTTCGAGTATATTTCATACCACGTGTGGTATTTGTAGAAAAAAATTTTGTTTAGTTTTGTATTTCATTCAGTGGGGCATAACTTTAATGTCCTTTTTTTAGCTTCATGCTGTATTCTGTACATGGTAGGGTAGGTAGAGGGGTAACTTGGGTATCTAGTGACTCCACTCTCTTCACTACTTAGCCGCTGAGCTCAACACTGCGCTTTGCCTTGTTACCAGATCGAAAAAATGAAAATAATGAATATTTTGTTTTCTGAGATTAGTGGTTCTAACCCGCAACAATTCGGGTTGTATGCCACATGCTTGTGCCCCTGTGCCACGACAGGCATTAAACTAAGATCTTTCAGATACTTTAATCAGCTTCACGCTGTATCCCGCACATAGTGGGGTAGCCAGAAGGAACTTGGGAACCTAGTGTTAAGACACTCCATTCGACTCGGGTTCCTACTTTCCGCCGAATTAAAGGTATTGCGTGTTGAGTGGCGGAACTCAACGCCGCGCTTTTGTCTAATTATCAAAGCGAAGAAATTAAACATTAAATATTTAAATTGAAAATATTAAATAAATACTTTAAGGTACTTAATATCCTTTTATGCACTTGAAGGCGTTACTTTAAAAAAAAAAGATTAATGACTAAACAATTGTTACTGTAAAATGTTATACAAGTTTAGCACATAGATTTTATTATACTACGATTATTTTAATTTTTTTTTACTTAAATATAACGAGCTAACATAGAAAATATTGGGAACCTTGAAACCCTCAGAGAAACTGGGGACCTTGGTAACCCGGTAACCTCAGGGTATATTCGGAACCCGGGAACCTCGGGCACAAATGCATTCATTGAATGCAAGCATTAAATGCTAGACACAGGCTAACGGTTACTCAATGAGAGGTCACTAAAGTCAACGCATTGAAGTCAATGAGTTGTTTGTATACATACATACATGACAAATATTATTATAATATAGAATAGATAAATTATCGAAGCATTTTTCAATTGTGGAATGACCATAAAGGTGAGCCAGCTATAAAACTCTACAGTAGTTCTTTTAGATATAAAAGTTACTATTTAATTGTTTAACAGAAACTGAGTTTACTCTGGTGATACGATAAAAATGTAAAGTGATTCTTAAAAAAAATACCTTTTGTAGCGTCCAAATCTTCTTCGCTAGGAACTTTGTAGTCGAAGTACAGTACGATGGTATGTTTAGAGACAACGCCGGTCCACTCGTTGTAGACTTTTCTTTCTCTCCTGTGAACGCAATTGAAACTATATTATTTGTGCAGCTTTCCATTTTTCTATGTAGTGAGAAAAAAATTTAGTTTTAAGATTTTCGTCTTTCCAATTTCCGCAAAATATTCGAGAATTGTTTTTAAATATTATAAAATTTATATCTTTTTTAGCTTCACGCTGTATCACGCACATGGCAGGGTAGGCTGAGGGAACTTGGAAACCTATTGTTAAGACACTCCGTGCCGTTCTCCACTTTTCGCCGGATTTGAGGCAATGCGTGGAGTGGCGAAACTCAACGTCACGCTTCGCCTGGTTACTAGAGCGAAAGAATGAAAATATTAAATATTAAATAGTTAATTTCCTCGGTTGGGGATCGAACCAATAACATGTCAGATATACAGTCACGCGTTTGTGCCCCTGCGTAATGACAGGCCTCAACGATGGTCTATGCAGACAGAAACAGGGTATCGCAGTACCTTATATTTCATATTATCCTTATATTTCATATGTGGCTCAAAAAGTATTTGGGACTTTGTTATTATTTAAAAAAAAGAATAATTTCTTGTAGAATTTGCTCGTCGTATTTTCAATATAACTCTATTACAGGCCTTTCTTATCGCTTGGTTTCGTCGATTGCTTTATCGATCAATCACGGAAATAATCATGAAATAAATATCATTAACTAGTAATTTAATTTCTTGCAATAGCTCCCAGGGGCTGATGGCAACTTGTAATATATGAAAAAGTTGTTTACAAATTGTTGCGGAACTCAACGCAGCGCATTTAAATGTTACTCGAGCGAAGAAATAAAAATTAGGTCACAGCTCGAGGAAATTAAATATTTGTTCGAACTGTGATTACCACCCACACCCAAGACACACGCTAGTGCTTTTGAGCCACGAATTTATTTACTAACAAGCAAAAAGAAAAAGATCGTGATAGAGCAGTGCAGCATCAGAATGATAAGGAGATGCTTTTGGGTACGATTCCATCTCGAGGCAATGTTTTATTTTCATTTTCACTCTAATAGAGAAGTCACGACATTCAGTTCATTTGAAAAAAATTGAGCAAAAAATTCAGAACAACGTGCCTTAGCACAAGGTTCCCTTTGCCTTCCCAGCTATTTGTGTAATATATATACGAGAAAATTAAGAAAATATGCAAGTTTTCATACCAAACAGGCACATCTATGCCCTCTACATTTCTATATACATAAATCACGTCTTTCTTCTTCTCTTCCATATCAACCTCTACATAGGTCCAAACTTGAACGACCTTACTGTTATAAATCTGTTCACCTGTTAAAACGTTAAAGTTAGACACAGAAATTATAATTAGCGTTTAATGAATATTAAATATGTATATTTGTTTACTTAAAGCTTTCGTAGAGCAGGGAATTTATACGAGTGGGAGACTCGACCGGATTATTACCACCCCCGGTATTTAAAACTGGCGTTAAGTAGTGGCTTCGGCCACTGCGTTTCGCATTGGGTAATGCCGGGCCCCGGTGCCCATCCATCTTAAAGACCGGCAACGCTCCTCTTCTGGTGTTACACGGGGCCGCGGCGTTGTTTACTTACCATTAGAGGCGTTAGGGTGTACGCTAGTTTGCCGTGTCTTTTCCATAAAAAAAAGATGGTGAAAAGTCGTAAACAGTAATTTTGATATTCATTTAGAAAACGTAGCAGGAATTGAACCCGCGCCTGTTGGAAACCATCCAAGCGCTCTGACTACTAAGCCATGAGCCATACGTTCTACTATATTTTATTTCAGGTGGGGATCGAACCCACAATCTGTTGCTCTTATACATATGTTATAGGCCAATCATGTCGACACAATTGGCTTCATATTATTTTGCTTTTTCATTCTCATTTTACAGACATTTTTTAAAAATTAAAACACAAAAATAACATTACCAGAGTGTGTAAAGTTGTCACTCGAGGGCAAAAGTTTGGGAGGATCCTCAGTATAGTCCTTATCACATTGTATTTCGTTTATAATTTCGTCTGTAGTGACGGGATGAACCTATAAAAAAAATGTATATTTATATGAAACGAATAAAAAAAATCATTTTTCCTATACAAACAAGATAAAAAACAATTTTAATTTTCTGTACTTAATGAAAAATATCTCTTAAATTGGGTGCGTAGGGAACCTAGTCATAGTCAATAGGTTCCTTCTGTTTTTCTAAAAACGGGATAAAAAAAAAACATAACATCATACTTTATATTCTGTGAACATGTCTTCATCTTCTGCGTGATAATAAGTCTTCACTAAGCCGTTAAAAAAATCTATGCGAGACTTGTTCTTTTCTTCACTGAACCTAAAAAAATAAAAAAAAAATAATTAAATAAATTAAATCATTTATTTATATTCTCAATTTTAGGATTATTTAGGGTCGTAAAAGGCACCAAGGGAACCTTTATACAATCACTTGTCCTCATCATACATGTCCTCCGGAGCGTCCTCATGTTTATCCCGATGTCACCCCCTCTTTTATCATTTTTTAAATTTATTTTTATTATTTCTCTACTTACCACGCCTCAAAAGGTCGATCTAAGCCAGTTACCAAGTCAGCTATTTCACCTTTGATGTGATATTCTGTAGGTAGAAGCAGTGTTTTTTGTTCCCCTGTACAAAAAAAAATCTTTATTAAGATTTGAAAAAATAATACTTAACCTAGTTTTTGGTTTTATTCCTAGTAAGAAACTCCGTTGCCTTTAAGACTCCTCTCTTCCTCACTTTCAGGGACGTCGGAACTTAACGCCGTGCTCTACCTCGTTACAAAAGCGATTAACTTAAAATATTGGTCAAGTCGTGATAGTTTTTTCAATTTTTCACTCTTTTTGGGCGACACGCGGTGCCCCTAGAAAATTCGCGGCCACTGTTGGGCATCGCCAGAATGTGTTTATACCCACTATAGGTTTTACCTAACTCAAGGGAATTAATTATGTTCATGTTAGCACTTTGGTACGTCAATGTACATCGTTAGTTCCACCTCAGCACGCAATGCCCCGAATTTGTGCAGAAAGTAGAGAAACCAAAAGTAGAGCAGATTTTTTGTTACTAAATAAATAACTATATTTCATAAAATTATAATTTGGCTTGTCCTAGTGCAGGGGTGACAGGTTGTGGACTCGATTCCACACGGAGAAATAAAATATTTTAATTTATACCCTCCGATAGCGAGACAAAGCACGGCGATGAGTTCCGCCACCCAACGAAATTGGAGAACGAAAGCGGAAAATGGAAACGGAGTGTCTTAACACTATCTTCGCCACGTGGTTCCCAGGTTCCCTTTACCTACACATCTATGTGCTAAATAATTAAAGAAATTATAATAATTACCTATATGATAACTGAAACCGGAATGAATATTTATTAAAAACAAAACTACAAAGGCCTCCATGGCGGAATCCATGATAGGACTGATTACTAATGAGGGTAAAAAAAACCTTTTATAATATCAACGTGATTAATTTTTTTTTACTAATGAGTAAATTAAAATTTAGGAATAATTAATCTGTGATAAGCATTCTATTCATAGGTATACAGGATGATAATATTTTTAATATCCCTTCTTGTTTTAGCTACATGCTGTATAAAGCAGGGTAGGCAAAGGAAACACACCTAGTCTGTTGTATAATATTTCTCTGTGTGTATAAAATCACTCACTCAGCTTCACGCTGTATTCCGCACATGGCAGAGTAGGGAGAGGGAACCTGATAACCTAGTGTTACACTCCGTTCCCTAGTTTACGCCGGATTTGAGGCATTGCGTGTTGAGTAGCGAAACTCAACGCCGCGCTTCGCCTTGTTACCAGAGCGAGGAAATGAAAACATTAAATATTTCATTTGAAAATATTAAATATTTCATTTCCTCGAGTGGGGATCGAACAATTCGAAAGTCAATATATATATATATATATATGAGTATATTGCGTAGAAGAATCAATGTCCGTTATCAGTATTGGAATAAGCAAAAAAATATAGCAGAAAATTAAATTATAAATATATATATACATATATATATATATATATATATATATATATATATATATATATATATATATATATATATATATATATATATATATACACATGTTATATGAAAATGTTGACAGCCTTACTCGTAGGTCCCAGACTTCCTATGTATTTTAAAGTTTAAATGTTTAATAAACTTTGCTTGAATAGCCTCAAGGGCGGCTATATATTTAGCATACTGAGGATTCCAGACAAAACTGCCGTATTCTAATATGCTTCTAACTAGCGTAAAGTAAACATTTTTCAAGTAATTCATTTTAAATACACAAATGAATAACAAACCCTAATATTTTGTAAGCTTTATTTGTAATGTAATTAATGTGCTCGTTCATATGAAGTTTGCTGTCCTAAAATTACGAACCAAATTAGATCTTTTAGTTTAAAAGTTATTAATAAAATAAATTTTATAATATTCACTTAACCTGTCTAGACCACTCTGGATCAGTAAGCAGTCTGTAATACTATTAACTTTCATGTGTATTTTTTTATCATCTGCGAACATTAAGAATCTTGAGTGCTTAAAATAGTACTTTATGTCATATAGATATACATTATAAAGCATTGGTCCTAAATGCCGCGGGATACGCCAGAGGTAATGTCAACGTAATCCGATTGAGACCCACCCAGAATCCACCCAATCTAACCGCTTGCTTTCGATTTGATATAGAAGACTTCATCCAACGAAATAAATCTCCTCGTGTTCCTAAAGCATATAACTTTTACATGAGAATAACATGGTCCACGCGATCAAAAGCTTTTGCAAAATTTGTGTAAGTCAATCTGGTAAACGTCATCTTCGTCCGCCAGATTAGAATTGGATGATCGTCTTTTCATAAACCCATGTTGATTATTGGGTATGGCCCTGCTGACCATAAAATATAATTCATTATATATTAATTTTTCCAGCAATTTACCAAATATATTTAAAATCGATATAGGACGATATTTTGTAATTTCAGATTCAGATCCTTTTTTATGTATAGGGACAATGTGTGCTTCTTTCCATTTAGATTGAAAAATACCTTCACATAATGACTTGTTGTATAAAATTGTTAGAGGAAAAGCAACCTCATTCGCACACGTTTTGAAAAATATTGGCGATATATTATCACTGCCAGAATCTTTTCGTATATTAATTGATCCAAATGCCTTATAATTCTGTTCTGTATAATTTTGCATAGGGGTAACAAAAACATTTTTAAAATATTTATTGAAACCTTGACGTATTTTTAGTTTGTCGTCGTATATTTCGTTCTCGTTATACATAATACTGGGATAATTTGATGCTTTCTTTCGTTTCGATCTAACGTACGAGTGCAAGACCTCTGGTGATTTCAGTATATCGTCTTGTATGTAAAGTATGTAATTGTTAAAGCATGTTTTTTGTATGTTTTTGCCTATATCTTAAAAGTTTAAGTCCATTATAGTCTAATAAATTACCGTATGTTTTCCATTTATGATGCATTTTATATTTTTCCTTAATAACATTTATTAAAGCCCTAGAGTACCAGATAGGATAATTGTGTTTACCCCCTACGACATATTTAGGCACGTCAGGGTCAATTAATTTATATATAACTAGATGTTACCCGAGACTTCGTCGGCGTTCACTATTTTGGTCATAGTGACTTACACATAAAAGATAGATATATGCTGTCGCGGACTTTTATTTAGAACTATTTAAGATAAATAATCCTACAGTAATTATCTTTGTGTAACTCCAACGATAAAAAAGTTTTTCTTTAAATCGGTTTTCCCATCTTCGAGTAATCTGAGGAACATACGTTTTAAGAACCTACTCCTTTTTTGAAGTTGGTTAATAAAATGAGATGATAGTCAGATACAGATCTCCCAATTGCGTTATTATACGAAAAAATCGCATCTGTGCCTTTCCAATTTGAGATTTGTCCTCGATTTCTCCAGGATTCCAACATCAGATCCGGATCTCCTTACCATGGGACCAATTGTGAAATATATCCTCTCGAACAAAAAAAGTATTTTGAAAAGTGGTCCACCCATCTTCGAGTAATCGGGGAACATACATAAAAGAACCTCCTTTTTTATGTCGGTTAAAATCCCTATAAATTTTAACTTATTATGTTATTCTGATATCGAAGCTATATTACTGCAAAGTTTCATGAAAATTCGTTTAGCAGTTTTTGCGTGAAAGAGTAACAAACATACACACATCCGTACAAACTTTCAGATTTATAATATTAGTAAGATTTCATAAAAACAAAACAAAGATTCATCAATCGATTTATCTTGAAAAATAATATCCCAATCAATTCAGGAAATTTCTCTCTTTATTTGCTCATAGTCTCCTTTTCGAAATATGTGTTTTATAAACTTTTTAGGACGAATCTCAGTTCTGAATGTTTCACAGCTGCCAATTTCTAAAGCCGGGTGATATTTATTTTCACATAATAAAGAATTGGCTGAGAGTGATATATTTAGGTGAGTATTGGCTGTAACTAAATCTAATATATTTCAACTATAATTACAATATTTATTGAATTGAAGAGGGATTGACGACGTAAAATATTTTTAATATTGGCATGATAATATCTTATACAATAACTTAAGACAGAAGGTCCTTTAAGTAGGGACTGAATAGATTAACCGACTTGGTATTACATGGATCTCACAACTTTTTACGGTAGAAAGACTGAGCTGCGAGACTTGGGTTTTTTTACAGGATGTTTTTGATGACATTTTTTTTTCTTGGGGTAGCTTATTATTTTCATTTTCTCACATTTTGTAGCGGCGTTGAGTACCGCCTTATACACGCACTGTCTCAAAAATTAAGCGGTAAGTGCGAAACACAAAGTTAACAAAATCGCACTCAACGCTATGTTTTGTGTTCTAGAGCAATGAAAGATGATGAGAGATTTATATGAAAACAATTTCTTTAAACTCTATTTTTATAGAACTCAGCTTCACGCTGTATCCCGCACATAGCAGGGTAGGCAGAGGGAACTTGGGAACCTAGTGTTGAGACACTACGTTCCACTTCCGTTCCCCACTTTCGGTGATAATAGACGCGGGGCATTTGACTTTTTACATTAAATAATTAAATTGAAAATATTAAATATTCCATTTCCTCGAGTGGGTATCGAACCCAGAACCTGTCGGATCAAACCCACAACAGTCGCACGCTTGTGGCGCCACGACGGGATTTTATAGAAAACATACTTCTATTGCTATGATTGCAGGTCCGATGCCACGGGCGTCGAGCCTGATATGAACTTGACCAGTTTCTTCATATGTATAACATATATATATACATACATATATATATATATATACATACATATATGAAGACACAGGGTGTGAGAATATATATATATATATATATATATATATATATATATATATATATATATATATATATATATATATATATATATATATATATATATATATATATATATATATATATATA
>DWMZ01002363.1:0-14248 GCA_018249855.1 Eueides tales michaeli | reverse complement strand
GAGGCAATAAACATTTTTTTTACATCACACTGTATCCTGCACATGGCATTATAGCCAGAGGCACTGAGACAACCTGCGTTAATACAATCCCTATAGTTCCCTACTTACCGTCGATATTGAGGCATTTTGTGTTGATTGGCGGAACTCAACACCGAGCTTTGTATTGTTAGCAGAGCGATATAGAGAAGAAATGAAAATATTAAATACTAGCGATCCGCCCGCGGCGTCGCCCGTTTGAATAACACTATTTTATTTACTAGCCTCAATTACTTTCTTGTTCTAATAAATTGTTCACTTAAGATAATATCTAAACATTGAAAACTAAAATTTTAGCTAAATGAATCAATTTAAAATATTTAATTTTGTAGAACTAAATATTTTAAATTGACTCAACTTTTTTATTCATTCAATAATGGATTTAAATAAAACGAACACTAAATTAAAAACAAACAAAAAGGTTATATTTTACCTTCAGGTAGGTTGGCGAAATATAATAGTAAAAACTGAATTTAGATCTAATTAGCCGTTTTTGAGATTAGCGCGTATAAACGTACAGATAAACTTTAATTTACAAAAACATTTTTGGGCCCTTTAACATTAATAAATATCCCCTTGAATATTTTTTAAAATATCTCCCAAGCATAGACGATGATTGGTTACAGCTTTATTACAAGTATAGTTCTCTTTCTATCATGTTTACAGTCGCACGCTTGTATCCCTGAGCCACGACTGGTAAAGTGAAGGACACTGTAAACTTTATCGGATGACTTTTATTAACAGTCTAGCACTATATGTAGGAATACACTATATTAGTAACCTCGATATGGCTAAGTTTTTGAAAAAAAATACAAAATTTTTATTGTATTGGTTTTCAATATCTGACGTCTCTGGAAGTCGTACTCAAGGAACCAGAGTGACCTATTGTGAATCGATATGTCATTCTAGGAATAACACCTAAACACTATCACCATATTAATCATATAAGCTACTAAAAACTTCACAAATGACAATGTTCGATAAACGGGAAGCTGAATTTAGCGTAAACGATCTACAATTTAACGCGTCTATTGAATGTTTACAAATAACTAATCTATACAGATATGCGCCAACTCGCAAACTGCAAGCACAACATCCGGCAACTGCCAAGGTAAAGTTCACGATGTGGGTGGTCATTGAATAGATTACGTTCTCTTAGCGTATTTCTAAAGAGAATAGAGAACTACAACTAGAACTTCAAGCTTTGTATATTTATTAAGCTTTAATTAAGTTTGAGGCCCGTAAACGTGACTGGCTGTGGGTACAATCCCGTCTCGAGAAAATTATGAAATATTTAATATTTTAATTTGTTTGCTCTAGTTCCAAAGCTAAGTGCGGAGTGTACCACTAAGTACCCGAGTTCACTCCGTCTGCCCTGCCGTGCTTGTTAGTACGGGATATAACGTAAACCTAAAAGAAAAAAATATCGAAACCCTCAACATATTTTTTTTACTCTACTCTTCTATTTGTCATAAAAACTAAAGAAGCGTTGTATTTTTACTACTTGTAATCTTGAGTCTTCTTCCGTATTACGACTAAAATTTATAATGCTAGTGCACAAGCGTGCACAACCCGTTACATTTACAGCCGCACGCTTACATCCTTGCGCCATGAGAAGTCCTATACTTTTGTGATATTGTGATATGGACACATAGAATAAGTCTCTGTAGACAGCCAAAATCGTATATCGCTGACGACATAGTGGACGTACGTCATTAATAATAATCAGTTAACTAATGTTTTAACTTATAATATATAGCTAAGAATAATATATAGCTAAGAATATAGCTAAGAAGGAAAGAAAGAACTAATGTTTTAAAAATAAAGCCGTATTACCACACACTGTATTATGCATTAGAATAGCAGTAAAAAAAATGTTTTGATCAATCCCTATAATATTTTAAAATATATTGTATGTCTGGAATATCCTACGTTCGTGTAAGGTTCAATATGCATAATTCCACACTCGCTGTAGGAGCTTTATATATCCGCACAATTATTCATTCATTTGGATCCGAGCGGGGCTGAAATAAACTCGTTAATATACATACGTTAAATAAGTTTTAGTATGAAAAATGAGATGTTGTTATTGCTATTGTGGCATTGATAATTATTATTGACATTATGTTTTTCTACTGTACTCGTACGAGGTGAGTGTAGGTTCAAATAATATAGCACATAAATTCGTCATGTACCTCCTTATATACATATTTTCTCATAATCACAGAGTGAAAAATAATTGTTATAAATAATTTAATAACTAATAAAAAATAATATGAAAAAAGTAAAGTAATATATGTATTGGATATATTTAACGTGGCGAAGTAAAGCATGGAGTTCCGCCACATAACACTCCATGTCAGAATTCGGCGGTGAGTGGGCTATGGAATCGTCTTAGCGGAAGAATGCACTAGGTTCCCAGGTTCCCTTATCTACTATGCCAGGTATATATAGATATATCAAAAGGTACCAAATTGTTATAAAACATATATCTATATATGAGAATTGGTGCCAGAGCGATAGCACCAGTTAAATCATTTTCAACTCCTGTGGCTTGAAAACATGACGTTGGTAAGTTGCACAAAATGTTTATAGAGCGATTACAGTAAATTGTACATCCAGCTTGTATGTCCTATATGGGTAGGAGTTCAAAAGCCAGTCATTGTAGAAAATGTAATTGTATGAATTTCCATTCGACGATAGAAAAAAATCATACATAATATTATTAGGTAATAATATTTCTTTTATTAAACTAAAAAATGTTACTTAAATATGATTATAAATACAAATATTACGACGAAGACGACGTGGTGCAGGCGGTCAAACCTGCGACAGTAAACGCGACGTTTGTGCGTTCAATTTCCCCTGGGGATGAATTATTTAATTATTTCCATGCTTTCTTAACGAGGCAAGGCGCAGCGTTGTTGCCGCCGCTTAATAGGTATGTGTTACCACAATGCTTCCTGAGGGAGGGCAGTCTTAATCTGACCGAGAAAGAAGAAATGAGTGTCTTAACATTAGGTTCTCAGGTTCTCTCTGCCTACTCTATCATCTGCGGTATACAATGTGGACGTAAAAAAATAAGATAAATATAAACTTACTAAAGATCTTCTTAAACATCTAAAAAAAAACATCTAAAAAACAAATTCCAAAAATTCTCCACAGTACAACTAAAATATGAAAATTGAACAATGAACTTCCTTTATTAAGAAACACGGACCAAAACGAGAAGTTTTATTGAACTCGCGTTCTGTGAAAGCTTTCATAAAAAATAAAACTAAAAACGTTAAATGGTATTTGCACAGATGGCGGACAAACTATTATACTAACTACATCCTGTAGATATAATTAGGCAAATCTTAAATGTGGTACAACGTTCAGAATATGTCAAGAAATATATTGAAATATTGTGATGGAACCGCTTGTTAATTACTCTATCGACTTAATTTTATTAAGTTCCTTAGAGTTTTTTTTGTTTGTAAATTATTTTTACTTTTCATATTTCTCATTACTTTCTCATTTCTATTAATATTACGGCAGTATTTTTTTAGTTAATTCTCATCTTCAGGTGCTCTATTGCTTCAAGCACGTTGGTGTTTAATGGTTATCACCATCAAACGCACAAATGCCGAGACAAATCAAACGAGTCTAAACTTTGACCACATACAAATCCACTGTTTACTTCGCTTTGTAGTTTTAGAATAATTATGTTTGCTTAAATTACTTAGGACCTGACCTATATAAATATATATATTTTCTATTCTCAGATTAATGCTGTATAATGCAAATGGTAAGATAGTTAATATTATGGTAAGACAGTTTAATATAATGGTAAGACAGTTTCCACGGAATTGGAGGTTTTGCATATCGGAACTCAACACCGTGCTCTGTCACGTTACTAGAGCGAATATTAAATATTTTATTTGCTCGAGTAGGAATCAAATCTATAGCCCGGCGCGTCTTCACTCGCACGCTTGTGCCCCTGCGTCACAATCAAACGAGTCTAAACACTGACTACATACAGATCCACTGGAATGAAATTATTTTAAAGTTTACTTAGTTTTAATGTACTTATATTTGCACTTTAAATTACTAGGGTTCTGACCTTAAGTCAATTAATAAACGTATATATATTTTTTTCTCAGCTTTACGCTGTATACTACAAAGGCAGGATATACATCCATTTCTCACTTTTCGTCGAATTGGGCTCTTTTCACGTCGAAACTCAACGCCGCACTTTGCGGCTTTTTTATGTTACCAGAGCAAAGAAATGAAATTATTAAATATTCTATTTCCGAGTGGGGCTCAAACCCACAACCAATCGCGTCTACACACTGCGTCGTGATAGTAATAATATACAAGGTTCTTTTTTAAAAAAAACAATATCTCTATAAGTTTACAAAGGATCAAATTGGTATCGTCTCTATAAAATAACATACGGAGTATCAGGGCAGTTAAATATTTTGAACTATCACCATGAGCGTTAGTTACAAACCGCGGTTTACTGGCGTGATCAATCGTTGTGAGTTAATTTGTACATACGTATTTCACGTTCCTAACAAACAACATTTACAATAAGTTCAAGATATTACAATGGGCATTACACATCAAAGCCATCCTGATAGTAATTGGATTATGTATGGTCAAGCGATTGCGCTAAAATTCCTTAACAGCTCTCTGAAAATAATCACTTAATGAAATTTCACAAATATTTGCTATACAAAGAAATGCTAGAAATTCTATGTATTGCAAGTCTTAAAAGGAACGGTGAGTCTTAATACTAGGTTCCCAAGTTCCCTCTGACTACGCTTCTATATTCATTATACACGAAGCAATCAGTTGACATAAATAAATCATTAGTACGTGAGGTTTTTTACGTACTCTATGTAGATGATGTCATGAATATGCTCAGTAAACGAACGTACTTCTGTAAAGATATTTTTCAAGCAAATAGAATATTCGTTTGTTACGAATTATGTTTTGATTAATTGATTAATAAAAGTGAAATAAAAATATAATTTATTTAGTTTACATTAATATCTAAAAGTCGTAGAGAACAGCAAAAACAGTAACAAGTGATGATCGCTTATCGGGATCTTCTGGAACTTACGGTTCTGAAAACAAAAGTTAATTTTAAAAATAAATATTTACTTCTGATGCCCACTCGATAAGGCCAATCAGGGTTAAGGCCACAAGCGTGTGACTGTAAGAGGGATAAGTAGTTAATTCAAATTCCAATCGAGAAAATTTAATATTTATCATTTTTATTTTCCTCGATATAGAACGAAAGAAAAGAGATTTCACGCTGTTTTCTGAAGATACCAGGGTAGGTAAATGGAAACTAGAAACCTACTTTTAAGACACTGCCGAATTAAGGTAGAGGAAAGGTGTATCATTGAAAAATGGTGAAACGAAGCGCGTTCACATTGTAACATCTAATATTTGTACCCGCCGATGCATCAACGGCATATTATCACTTTACGATCTATAATTACTCAAGATACTACATTAATAGATAAAATTAAAAAAAATGTCAATATATACATATAATAATACAGATAAAACGTACTTGCAAGGCCCCTCATTTTTTCCAATTCTTGGGGCGTATAATCAGCAAACTGATTTATATCGAAAGTAGCACCGCTGCTTTCAGCATTAGATTTATTAATTCTATGCAAGGAATTCACAAAAGCCATATAATGCTCCATTTTATCAGCCTCACTCTTGTAGTGCCGATCGTAGTCTCTTATGAATTTCTCGAACAGTTCTGGAGCGTTTTTGATATCGTAGTGTGGCTTATTGCCGCTAGCCATAGCGACCACAACGAGCAAGACAATGCAACTGAATATTTTCATTATTAACGCCGTTTTACTTGTGCGTGGGACCAGTCTATATAATAAAATGAAAAATTACTATTACCTATATATACCGAACATATACATATATATAGGTGAGCTATGTAAGCGTGTTAATTGAGTTCGTAATTTATAATTTGCTTAATAGTCACTATAATTTAGTTATAAATTATTGTGATAAGAAAAATAATTCACTCATTCTTTTTTATTTGAGATAAATTTATGGCTTTAAGAACTAGAAACAGGCTAGTTAAGAGAATGTATTGTTTATTATTTTTAAGTTTTCTAATATCGAATAAACATTTCTTTACATATTCTCGAATTAATGTCAAATTCAAACCATTCGAACTATAATAATTATAAATAATTAATAAATATTAATTTAATATTGGAATTCTACTGCTTTTCCATGGATTTATGTATTATTTTGTGAACGAATCCGGTCTGGTGAAAAAATCAGGTGGTTAGCGCCAAGTCGGACGCGAAGCAAGACACTACGGTACCATCATTTTCTTCAAGCGTTATGGCGTATTTTTGTACCCCTATTTAAAAACATAGGGACTTAAACATCGAGAATTCTAAAAAAATACATGTAAATCAATTACAGAGAAAATTATAAAATATTAAGTATACAAATTACATTGAATAGGAGTACACAGTAATACAATTAGTTACAATAACCTCAATATCAGTGGAATACAAACAACTTAGAACATTTTGTGATGCAGGGTAGAGAGTAGTTTGAAAAAGTAATAGTAAAAATAATATCCAATGTACAAAACATATATCTATCTTCTAGTCAACTATAAGCATACATCAGTTCAAAATTTATATAGGTATGTAAAGTTTCATAAATTCACACTCGAAGGAAAAAAATATTTAATATTTTTCGCCTCGCTTTGGTAAAAAAGCGAAAACAGCTTAATGAGTTCCGCCACACCGAGTTTAGTTAGATCCTTCTCTATGTTGTATATATGCGGGATACAGCGAGAAGTAGGTTAAAAATATAGATTTAGTTAGCTTACTACATACCGGAAAAATGTGAAAATAGTACCAGTGATTTTTATCCTTATTTTCTCATATAGTCAAACATGGTATAATCTATCTACAAAGACGACTTGAAGCCATAAAGGCTGCTCGAAAAAAGAAAAAAATATATATTCATTTCCTTGCTCTAATAACGAGGTAAAGTATCGTGTGAATGCCGCCACTCAACTCCTAACACTAAGTTCGCCCCTGCTTGCCTTATAATATGCGGGATGCAGCGTGAAGCTAAAAAAAATATGTTTAACATTAATATACAGGCCTGTCGTGGCGCAACGGAACAAGCGTTTGACTGTAACCGATAGGTTGTGGGTTCGATCCCCACTCGAGGAAATGAAATATTTAATATTTTCAATTTAAATATTCAATGTTTCATTTCTTCCATCTGGTAATAAGGCAAAAGCGCGGAATTGAAGTGGAACGGAGTGTCTTAACACTAGGTTCCCAAGTTCCCTGCCATGTGCGGGATACAGCGTGAAGCTAAAAAAAACATTAATGTAGTACGAAAAAAAAATCATAACATAAATAAAGTTGCTACGATCCTAAAAGCAAGATGTCTTACATCGCTGTAATATACTTGTACGTAGTTCCATTAACATCTCTATTATTTCAAAGGTCAAGGGACGACTATATCACTCAAGTTTAGTTTGGAATAACTGAACCTGTTTGCCTGCAGCTCCAGTTAAAATTAATGGAATATTCTAGAACTTTTCTCTAAATTTCTTTTAGGTGTTGTAAATTATAGACTGCTTTAATTTGTACTTAAAAAAAAATATTTCATATAATGATATGCCAAGGCCAAGCACGTTATTTTGTTTTGATCAACACACAATCCCTCTATTTGGAATAACGCTGGGAACTAGAGGGTCTTTTAATATAATCTGATTGTCTTAACAATTTCTTTTCTTCAGCATTGAATACATCTCGTATCTACCATATAAAGAAGCTATTTTGCATTTTATGGATTAGGCCCTCAGAGACATGATGATGAGCCGAGATGTATGACCCAACGTGTACGTTTAATGATTTTTTTTTATAAAAGTTAACACTCTCCACACTAAATTTCAACATAATTTTACTTTAACTGATAATGATTTTGGACAGCCATCAACATCTTTCAGCTATAGAATTTTCGCTTTTATCTATCGCTTCTACTTCTGCCACAGCAGTTAAATTCACTTCAAGTTAACTTTATATATTCTATCCCTAATCAACGTTGGCAAGTCTCACAATACTTACTTGTTTATCTTAAATTATTATATTTAGATTGGTTGTGGCGCAAGGATACAATTGTGCGAATTAATCTGCCGAAAGTTGTTGGTTCGGTTCTCACGCGAGAAAGTTGGTTGTAGTTGTAGGTTATATAGAAGAAGAAAGAAGCTAGAAGCCTAAGGCTACGGGCCTTCTAGAAGATAGGAAAATATATAATGGAAAAACTTTACTCAGCTTACCAAAGTGAGGAATAGTAAAAAATCATTTTCTCAAATCCACAACATCTACAACAGTTATATACTTGGGCCTCCACACGACGACTGGCCTCAACTTAATTTATTATTGAAAGATTTTAGTCTGTAACACGTAATAACTAAAGCTTTCGACTTTACTATTTATTATTCTTTAAAACAAATAAATAAATATTATTAGGTAACTAAATAGTTTTATTTTTGTTTTTAGTCTTTTAATGATATTATTTAACAATTTTGCTATCGCTCGCATATTTTCCTAAAGAATGTTGCTTTAGTAAAGCCATGTCAGTTATTTATTCTAATAAATACTACTGAATAGACATAAAATATGAAAGTAATAAATAAAACTGAACAATGTTACGTAAACTATTTATCAATGCAAAGGATGATACCTATTGTAGGACTAAATCGAAGCTCTTATTGTCTGAACTAAATTATTTGTCAGAAAAATGGGAAAATTTGCGGGTTCAATTGCCACTTTGCTAATGAGATATAGCGCGGCACTGAGTTTCAACACTCAACAAACAATATCTCAATTCAGTGGAAAACGGAGAACAGAAGCGTCTTAATAGAAACTAAGTGGCTTATCACTAGATTTCTAGGTTCCCAATGGAACTGGAGTGGACAGGAATACAGCATCAAGCTTTAAATAATAAAAATAAAACATAAAAACTATTGAAATTGCTACCGTCATACGTTTAGCCCGCAGTAAATTGTGATATAATTTATTATTTTTTGCTTTAGTAGTTTTTCAAAAGCAGTCTTGTCGGATTTTGTATAAGAATATATATAAATTACTCACTAGTGTAATCCAAACATGAAGTAGTATTCTTATATCATTGCTAACAGTGTTTTCAATACCATGCGATGCGTGATCTCAATGTTTTGATAGTATTTAAAACATTTGTGTAAAAAAACTCCAGAGTTACCAACACATTTATTTTTGGTATATTTTCTGGTTTTGAATATTTGTATTTTTTTTGCATCTATTTAATAGGGACCTTTGTAAAAGGGAAGCAAGCATTGTGAATATATATGAGAAAGTTTATAAGGATAGATGTTTGTTTCGCTTTCATATAAAAAAATTACAGGATTTTTATATCAAAATAGCACATAATATTTAATTTATGTAGATTTAGAGTATATACGTTTTGACTAATCTAAAAAGACCAGAACATAATTGCTTCTGAATTCTTTGACATTTAAATGTCAAACTGTAAATAATTGATGAAAAAAATAGACATATCCCGCTAAGTTTCTTGCGTCGTTTCTTCTCAGGTCTGAGGCAGTAACTTTAGTGACCTGGTGGTATATTGTTTGACGTTCAAAAAATGAAGCTTGTATCTTCTTATGTTAAATAAAATAATTGAATTTGAAATTTTTAATTAAGATCTATTAGAGTATGAGACACTGCATTAACTTACAATTTACGTTTAGTTAACATTGAAAAAAATATTTAAAGCGAAAAAAAATATTTGAGGGCTGCAATATTCCATTCGCCACCATGTGCGCTCAACGAACGCGCACTGTTAGGGCGTCCCTTCCAGGGCCACGCACTGGTGCGCGTCCCCGCTGATGTGATAAGTGGAGACGAATGCAGCGTTGAGGACCGCCACCAAGCACGCCATCCGAAACGTAGGGAAGTGGAGGACATATATATATATATATATATATATATATATATATATATATATATATATATATATATATAAATATATATATAAAATTTAACACGTATACTCGTATATCAACCCATATCTTCCCAAAGTGTCCGTTTACTTTTTGACTTGTATAAAAAAACGAAAGGACGTTATATCATTGAAGTATAACCATTTATTATTATAAAGATCGAAGGAGGATCGTTGTAAATATACTTTTATACTTTTTGATGTATAATAAGTGAACTTTTCTTTGATACATATATTTTCTAAAAGCAAAGTAGAGAGTAAAGTTGAAAAGTTTGTTTTTCAATATCAAATGTAGGTATATATTTAACTTTTCAGGCAATTTGTAAAATACTCGTATTAATACAATCCATGACGTATCGACATTATTATGTTTATGTTTATGTTAGTGTACTTCTAGCTTGTACTGCTTCCACTATTAGGTTGACACTTGGTTTGGTGATAAAAATAGCCAATTCAAATTGAGAGCTTCTATTTTATCACAAGTGGACATAAAACAGTGCTATACTATTAACTACACATCATTGTGCATCATAATAATCATTACCTAATTAGTATGCGTTTGTAAGTACGGTGGAGGGGCAGACGGATCAGTTTCTATGTAGACGATATATATCAACGAATGACCTTTGTACATTTTAAAATATTTTTATTTTCAATTCCTAAAGTGTAAAATTGAAAATACGATGATAGATGCTAACAACGAGTTTATTGTATTATCACGAATTCTGAAATAAATCCTGCGTTGAATATCGAACCTCATATTGCAGTATCGGCGAGAAATAGTATTATAGCTGCCATTTTGGAATTTATAAACTAAAATTTTAAGGTGCGATAGGACTGAATATCACTAAGCCGGAGAGTAGATTTATTTCTTAAAAAAAGCTTCAATTTAAAAAGAATAAAGACATCTTTATGTTATAATGACATCTTTATGTTATGGTTAATAAAGTCGATCGCAGTAAGAAAAGTAATAAACAAGCTTCACTGTATTTCGACCTCATTGAACATACATATATGCAATAGTACTGGTACTAGCAATAAGTTATAAAAAATACATTTATATAGATATGCCTGTCTTGGAATCATAAATTAACACTATTGCCATATTAATCATATAACCTACTAAAAGCTAAACATATGTCAGTGTTGAATAAACCGGAAGCCACATTTAACGTAAACGATCTACAATTTAACGCGTCTATTGAAACCTTACCTGCCTGTTGTAGGCCAGAAATAATGACTGGATTTAAGTCTGAATCTCGGACAAATGTTCTATAAAGCAATCCAATGCGACTTTCTTATATCGTTACCAAATGTAACGGTTGTCAAATATCACAATAGAATTTTAAACGTTTCTTAAATAAAGTTTTTATTGTACACCTGTACATCTTGCTAAGATCAGGGTCAGGGACCATTCACTGTGTGAATGTGGCCTGGACGACAGTTCTCCTTCTCACATCCTTTTTACATGCCCCAAGTTAATCCATCCCTTATATGATGTCCTTCCCCACAAAGTTCCCCGTCCCCTTAATGTTCAATGTTTGTTAATGTTTGTGTTTAGTCCGTTATATAAATTTTTATGTATATATATTTTATGTATATAAATTGTAGACTAATTCTGTGTGTTATGTACATAATGTATATATTTATTTTTATAATATTTTTTTTTTGTTATAGGTGAAGGCAATTTTTAACTTAGATCTTCTTTTTATAATATGCATGCATTGTGTAATATAATCTGTTCTTTACCGTACAACCTCCTTCGTGTATTCACCATATAACGTGACACTGGCGAAGTGATATGTGCTCAACTGGCACACTCAGAACGCCATAATCAAAGAACCATACCATACCATAAAGTTTTTTTTTTTCACTAAAGGTCAAATGTCACTAGAAAAACATTAAAAATAGATAATTATTCAATAGCAAAAATAATTTATAACCTAATTTTAAATATCATACGTAATTATATCAATTGTATAAAAAATAGCTGCTTTAAAGTATCGTATACACTATTGTCAGTTAGCTTCGATATTGTTATTTCTGAAACACTAACATTTAAATGAGCGGATATTATGAACCATGTTAATTTTAATGATCCTTATTTTAATAATAAATGGTATTATGAGAGACCTAAATGTTAATGTCTACTATACGTTTTAAATACTAATTTATGTCTTAGACGTAATGATATGAAAAGATTTTCGTTTTTCTCATCTTCACGCTGTATCCCACACATGACAGGATAGGCAGAAGGAGCTTAGGAACCTAGTGTCAAGATACTTCGTTCCACTTCCATTCTCCACTTTCCGCTGAATTTGAGGCATTTTGTGTTGAGTGGCGGAACTCACGGACGCGCGGACGCCTTGTTACCAGAGCAAAGAAATAAAAACATTAAATATTAAAATAGAAAATATTAAATATTTCATTTCCTCGACTGGGGATCGAACTCAAAACCTGTCGTTTACTGTCAGTCACACGATATGCCGCAACGCTACGACAGGACTCAGAGTGATTGTGAAAATTTAAAATTATGAAAAATCTTATTTTCTTAATCTTCGATCTTATTATATTATTGTCAGATGAGATATGTCAACCACACAGGTTGTGAATTCAATCCTTAGTCGAAGTCGAAGTAAAATATTTATTTTTTTTTTTGCTCTGGTAACAAGGTGAGGCGCGGCATGGATTTCCGCCACTCAACACGTAATATTTCAAAATTTTGAATGGGAACGGAGTGTCTTAATACTAGGTTCCCAAGTTCTCTCTGCCTACTTTTTATGTACAGGATACAGTGTGAAACTGAAAAAAAAACAAATGCCATATAGATTATTTTTACTAACACCAACATAGTACTATAGGTTAAAAATCTAAGCTAAACATCTTAATGTTTAAAGATTTTATAGTTTAACCTTGTCAAAGTTTCTAGGACAATATAAAAGAAACTAACTTTTTTCGTAACTATCTGCCCTTATAAAGTATAGCGTGCAAATAATGTACAGAATAAGGTCATTATTCTGTACTAGCAGCCCACCCGCGGCGTCCCACAACACGACTATACGATTATCCATGTAAATAAATATTATTGAGGTCTGTCATGGCTCAAGGATAAAAATGTGCGACTTTCAATGCAACAGGATGTGGGTTCGACATCCACGCAAGGAAATGAAATATATAATATACTAGCTGCTGCCCGCGGCTTCGCCCGCGCACAACTCGACTTATTTCATGATGATAACCACATAAGTTGTCACTACGTTCAGCCCCTTAATTATATTATATATGATTGGTATACTATGTGTCAAAAGGGTTTTACCAAAATGATATTACTTTCATGCTAAAATTTAACGCAAAACTGATTATTGATCATGTATACTCGTATATCAATCCATATGATCCTAAAGTGGCCGTTTACTTTATGACTTGTATAAAATATAAAGACGTACAGTCTATTCAATAGATACCATAAGACTTTATTAGACAATATGAATTGAGTGATTTGTAAAGGTTTCGAAAACCTCAAATTTTTTTAAAATAGTCTTTGATTATATGTGACAATATTTAAAGATTTAATTGCTTCCCACAACATGAGCTTTAAAGTAATCTTTAGTATAAATATCATCTAGTTCTAGAGTTAGTTTAGTAAATATTTGCCAATGAGCCGCGAATTTTTTCCTCAATTTTTATACACTGTATTGGTAGTTTTCCTCTCACGAAAATCTGCAATTTTTTTTATTTGTTGTGTCACGTGCTATTTTAGGGGTCAAAATAGCGCATTCATATAGCCAAGAATTTTCTAGCGTATGGTATGTTAAGATTGTCTTCAAATACTGAATTAATAAGTTCCATCTCGAAGCTGACCACTTTGTCAAGTATTACAGGAATTCTGAACAGACCATTCTCTTCAAGAAGGAGACCTTCCCCAACATTAGAATAATATTTCAGAAAATTCTTGAGAATATGAACAACTACTAAGCCCAATTTAAAACTTGCCGAGTTTATCTGAAATCAACTGATAATAAAATTGAAATTTTGGCCTGTCATTTTGACGAATGTACCGCAAGATTTTATCAACGGCCTCTATGGCCTTTCAATGAGACATGGTAGACTCATTCCATACAATAAGGCAGGAATCCTGAAACATTTTACTTTATCACAA
>DWMZ01002362.1:0-14251 GCA_018249855.1 Eueides tales michaeli | reverse complement strand
CTAGTATAATATATATCGCTTAAAAAGGGCGCTAACATTCATTCACTACCTAACATTCATTTCTTACACATTGTATACTATAGGCTCAGTGGCACAAATGTACAGCTTTAAATGCGACAGGTTGTGAGTTCGATCCCCACTTGAGTAAATGAAGTATCTATTAAAATTAAAATTCAATATTTTCATTTCTTCGATCTTGTAACAATGAAAAGCTTGGCGTTGAGTTTCGCCACTCAACAAGAATGCCTCAAATTTGGCGGAAAGTAGGGAAAGGAGAGAAAACAGTACACAAACAGTAAACAAACAGGTGTTTGAACACTAGGTTCCCATGTTCCTTCTATTTACTCTGCCACGTGCGGTATACAGTGTGAATCTGAAGCGTATACTATATTATTGCCAATCTGGTAATGTTACGCAAAACCGTTATGTTACGTAAAAGAATCACACTATTACATATGAAATTTGCGTCTTGTAGTACCGGCCACTCACAAATTTTCCCTTTTTTCACTCATTTGGTATTTTCCTCCGTTTTTACTGTTTGCGGCACTCAGCTTACTAAATGGTGGAAACTTGAAACACCGCGTTATTTAATCTAATGATACAAAGTAGAAATGTTCAGGCTCCTAATCTATTCTATATTATAGTAATAATTCTTTGGTGTTCTCAAGGTTCTCAATGACACCAGGATCTCAAGGTTCCCTGAGGTTCCCAATGTTTCCAGAGGATCACAAGGTTCCCGGGGTACCATGTGTTCTAGTTAACTATAAAAAAAATACAATAATTAATTTCATCTGTATAATTAAACTAGAAGCAACTAATAAAAATGAAATGAGACTAGATTCTTAGTTATGAAGCTGTTAGTTAATATTGTAATGTTTTGGACTTTGTTTGGTTGAACACGCTAATATCAGGTAATATAGTCGTATGGCATGGCGTGAAACTTAGCGGAAAAGGTCTCCCTACCGCAATAAGACTTTCATTAAGTTAACCTTTTTTTTAAATTAAAGAGTCAGCCGCAGAGTGGAAAATGGAACGGAGTGTCTTAACACTAGATTCCCAAGTTCCCTCTGCCTACCCTGCCATGCTCAGGATGCAGCGTAAAGCTGCGTGAGTTAGTGTACTTATCTAATAAGTTTAGCTGTATTATTCTTAGGAGAGTATATTATCTATATATATTTTTTTAATATTCACTCTAGTAGATCTGTGCTTTTGCAAAACAGTTCTACATAAATGTTTATTGTGCGCAAGCGTGAAATAACGATTACCTTACAGCCTAGAAGTGGCCTCTAGTTTAGTGCCGTTGTGGAATCTAGACTGGATTCTAGACAGCGTTTCGAAAAAATCCGATTGAAATTATCAATTTTTTTATTAATATTGTCTTCTTAAAAAATGTAACTAACATAGTAATATTATCATCAGCTGTATCCGACAAGTGGTATGTTATTTGTTTTTTTTTTTATTTAAATTGATTGATGTTGTTATGTCGATATTAAAAAATGGCTAAAGAGTAAAATTACGGTAATAATGGCTAACAATAAGTAGTAAAATAAGTGGTGTTCTATAAAAAATTGAATTTGCTTAATTACGGCAAATTTATTCCTGTAGTTCTATTTAGTTATAATAAAATTAACAGCAAAAAATAAACTTTAAAGGCAAATGATGTTTAATATTTGACATAGTTGTAATTTTTTTGTTTACCGTTTAAGTATTACATTGAACAGTTAACGTAAAACAAGATGGCTCTGAGTTAGTATATTGCTTCGTTAAATACGTTTACACTAGGGTTCCCAAGTTACCTTTGCCGTGCTATGGGCAGGGCACAGCGTAAAGCTGAAAAAAATAAATATGTGTTTTTATTGCTTGGTACGTTGGTGGCTACATGAAGAATAATGGAATTTTCTAGACCATGGCAGGTAACGGTATCAAGAGTTGCACATATGTGTTTTTTAAAATTAAAAATATTTAGTAAACAAGCTTAATTTTTAAAATTTAAAATATTTAGCAAAATTTTAAGTTTGTACGAAAACTCTAAGGTTGAAAATGACATAAGATGTCAAGACACGCCCAGAGCCCATATATCTTTAAAGTTTCCCAAATTCAAGATGGTGATAGTTACTATATTGCGCATTTAATTAAGCTTTAAGTAATTTCATGAAATTTTGTGCTTATTTAAAATAAATTAGAGTTATCAATTTTAGTTAGGAAAGTATTATTAAATACTCAGTAATTTATATGTTTTTTATCATAGTGTAACGTTTATCTTAACATTTGATTCATTGCGCACGCGTGAACCAACATTATAATTTGCCTTTGGAGCTTATAGCGTTAAACAAAAAATCGTCCGATAAAAGCTTATCTATCTTATCAATAGTTTTGCTTATATAAGTAATACTAGGGGGCTAAAAAATATTTTTCTAAAGGTTTTGATGAGTATATTAGGAAAACATCAGAGCTCTACATACAATTTTACTAATCTTCTTTTACCTTAAAAATAATTATTAAATTACACATTTATTCAAATAAAAGAAAAAAAATACGTAAAAGTACTGTTTGGTCAGTGACAACTCTCATTTTTCCACGATTTGCGCCCCGTATTATTCTACATATAAATTACGTGTTTAGTTTAGCTTGTCCTATAGGCTATATCTATTATTCTACTAAAAATATAGAGAATCTACTTTATGTTTCGCGACCGTCAAAACGAAATTACATCAGGCCATAGACTATCCATGTTGTAAAATCTTTCGAGGGCCGGATTTGGCCCACAACTGGTCTGGTGCCTTCTGATATATGTATATATTTTTTATATATTTTTTCTCAAAGATTTAGCTCAGTTAAACTGAAGCATAATTTTTAACATTCTACAACATCATCAGCAACAAATAATACGTTATTCTTGCCCAGACCTTTGTTTTTTTTTATGTTTGTTATGTCAGTATTATACTATAATTTGGTCATTGTTGGGCTCTAAAAGAAATGCATTAAAATATGCACGATTTTTTATGTTCCAAATAAGTTAAAATGAGAGCCATGACTGAAATTTATATGAAGATATCCTAAAGGTGAAATAACACTTAAAAAATATTAAAAATATTCAATGATTAGAGAATCTTTTTATTCCGCCAAATAATAATTCAAAGTAAAAAACTTTGAAGAAATAAAATTTTAAAGAAATTTTATCTCAGTAGTTTAAATTGACGTATTTTTTAACTTTTTTAACCGATTTAAACAAAAAAACACTGAATGTTAAAGAAGGGCTTCTAAAGTATACCTAATCATTATTTTGGGCCTTATTATATTAATAAACGTATAAGTTTTTGCTAATTTATCATCCATGTACAAATTGATCGGTTACAGATTTATCATAAGTATAGATTTTTTTCAGACATTTTAATAATTTTTGTTAGACCTTTATGACCTAGAAAGTATATAATACATATATTCAGACAAAGGCCCGCTTGCTAGCACGTCTCCGCTTGTAATGCGCAGGCGTGATCAAATCGATTTCTCTATAGTCTAGACCTAACAGGTAGTCTAGCGCCGGGCTTGATCCTAAACATAGTCCCATGGCGATAATTCGTTTTAACTTCCACTCCCATATATAAAAAAAAATGGCCGAAGACTTTTCTACGCTCAATATGTTTGCTGATAGCACTGTCAGACAAAAGGTACGTTAATTTCATGAATTTACTCGATATTTTACAATTGTTTAATGGAAGATAATTTTGGGGCAGAATACTTTTTCACTACACTGCTACCTACGGATTTTATTTTATTACTTTTAAAGAAAAGGAAAAGGGCTTTAATGCGTAAAGCGTGAATCAAGCAGATTGTGTTCTTCCGTGGTTGATCCTAGACTCAGTTACATTAATAATAATCATTCAAAACATTTTCTTTTTTCTACGTCAATCTCAATATGGTAATCACACTTAATATGTTGTGCAGATTGCAGTGCCATAGAAATGATACTTTAATTTTATCAATTTTCTTGAAATTTAACAGTTCAGTTTATCAATGATAGCTATAGACCGGTATATTTTCGCTAAAAATTTTATGCATATTATTCACTACTATTTTGCGTATTATTCTGTGGTCAAATAGTATACGCTACCGCCATTTTGTCAAATCCAGATACAAAATGGCATTCTTAGGAAAGAGAGGAAATATATACCTCTATGTAGACAGAAACTACTGCGCCAAATGTGTGATTGCAATATGCAGGCGTGAAATAAATCGATTTTCCCGCAGTCTAGACCTAGCAACTAGCCTTGTGCCGCGCCTGATAGTTTCCTTGTGGAAATCCGTCAAAACGTTCTACGTTCTACGCTCGCTTACGCTTTTATGCCAGCACCGTCATACTATAAAATATTTTTGTGTTTCTTATATTATTCTTTTCTTTAAAATTTAAAAAATGATAGCTTAATATAATTATTTAATATATAGGCATAAACAGAAAATGTCACTTTTGACTCACCTCAGCGGTACAAAGTGCGCATGGTCTCCTACAAGAAGTAAACAATAAAAATAGTGGTACATAAAGAATGACTATATAAACCAATTGGGTTATATAGTCCGGTCATATGATATGTAGTTAATTTCAATGGTCACGCCCATATTTTTGACATGGCAGTTTCTGGATGTCGTTAGCTGTTGTAGAGCGCATGTGCAAATGAACAAAACAAATGCCTTTTGTTTTACCGCTCAACACGCAATGTCTCTTTATTACTCAAATGTCAAAATGTAATATTTGGGTTTAACTGGGTACCTGCTAAATGTGGAAAACAAAAAAAACATGAAAATATACATAAGTGATTGCGCTATTTCTCCATAGCGTAGACCTAGCAGCTAGTCTATTGCCGCGTTTGATTCTAGACACATTAACATTGTGAGAATTCATTTTAACAGATTCGGCTAAAGTTTTAATGTTCTTTTTTAAATACAAAATCCGTTGACCGAAGAATAATATGGCCACAGTAGGATATTTGGCGGCACTGTCATGGAAATGTTATGCTAATTTTAAAATTTGTTAAAAATTAGACAATAATTCAAAAAATTATACATTCAATTTTTGGGGCAATATGCTTTTGAGCTAATGATTCTTATTCGAATTATTTACTACCGCGTTCCAGATAATTCTGTGGTGATACGTATTTACGCTATCTCCATTTTGATCTCGAACACAGTTCCTTTCAAATACTTCATCGTAACGTTCATCTCTCAAATAAAAAAGTTGGCTGAAGAGTATTCTTACCTTGATATGTGTAAAGCGATTTTACATGAATACTTTATTGTGAATATTTATAATAAAATTATTCAGTTCAGTACCGCCATTTTGTATCAGGTGACAGGAATTGATAAGGAAAAGTATATACCTAAATACCTATAGACCTAGATGATTGCGCCATGGCTATACCTGTAATGCGCAGGTGCGAAGTTAGTCGATTCTTCTATAGCCTAGACCTAGCAGCTAGTCTAGTGCCGCGCTTCATCTTAGATACAGTTCTAGTCAACAATCCCTCAAAATGTACTTTTCTCAAGTAAAGATTGGGTCGATGATTCTTCTACTTTCAACACATTTTGTGGCTGCAATTTCATCTTAATGGTGCGTTAATTAAATTTATTAATTCACTATTTTATTTTATTAATTCACTCGAATTTATGACTAAAATAATATGTATAAATGATTTTTTCGTTTATTTTATTCTTTCAGTATTTTACTATTTCTAAATAATATAAGGATAGCGCAATTATATATTAGTTTAAAGCTCATCTAAAAGGGAGAGGAAGATTGACAAAGGTCTATAATGCGCCGGCGTGAATCAATACCGTTATATCCACACCATGCTAGGTCTGGTCTAGTCTAGTGTCGCGACATTCTTATACATAACGCCACTGCGATAATCGTTAAAACATTTCTATTTCAAATACAACAGTTTGTGTAAGAGTCTGTTATACAAATGGTACGTTCATTTGATGGATACCTCAATATTCTATTTAAACTACTATCTACTGGATTCGATAATTATTAAAGTATATATAATATCAAGTAATATCGCCGCTATTTTGGTAAATCTTTCTTGACTTGATGGCTAGCCTGGCCATTTCTAGTGCCTGTTTTGATCCCAGACACAGTTACATTGTGAAAGTTAGCAATAATGCTTCCATATTAAATAGAAAAAGTAGCCTCACAAATAGAAAAACCGGCCGATAAACATTCAATTTATTTTATAAACCATAAAACACACTTTCATACAAATAGTCCATTAATTTTATCAAATTACCCAAAAATTTACAATTCCTCAAGATTTTATGGATAGATTTGGGGCATTATACGAGTAATTTTAGCTAGTGATTCTATTGGATATAATCTATCTATCTGTGCCTGTTTTTCTGTTAGATTTTATTATTTTCGGATGTCGGCCTAGCTATTTTTAGAACTATTTTATATGAGGTTAAAGAATGTATGAAGGAGAGAAAATATATACCTATAAACGGCTGCGCCATGTCGCGAAGTCGATTTTTCTATAGCCTAGACTTAGCAGCTAGTCTAGTGCCACGCTTGATCCTAGACACAGTCCCATTGTTAAAGTTCGTCAAAACGTTGTTCTCTCAAGTCAAAGATTTTACTGATAAGTCTACACTTAATAAGTTTCCCAGCTGCACTTTCAAGTAAATGGTACATAAATTTCAGCTCTTGTGAATAATAAATAGCGCCATTTTGAATTGGTTAGAAATACTAACCTTAAAGGAGAGGAAGATGGCTGAATCACTTGTAATGCGCCGGCGTGAATCGATTCCCCTATAGGCTAGACCTAGCGGCTGATCTAGTACCGTGCTTGATCCGAGACATTTAAATAACAGATTTGGCCGTAAAGTGTTCTACATAATATAGGTTTTCGGACTGCACTGTCTTACAAATGACGCAACAACCTTCATTTTTTTTTAATCTATTTCTTTAAAATATTAAAGGTAGTTTAGGATGTCCTTTTTGCTGCGAAAATCGTTGAAATTTTTTAAAAAGTAAGATAAAAATACATGAAGCATGGCCATATCTACCAAAGGTCTTTTTATTTTCTGCTTATATACGTAGCTAATATCAATGGCTACGCCCATACTTTTGGAAGCACTTGGAAGTTTCTAGATTGTAGTGCGCATGTGCAATCTCTTTGAAACAAACGGTTTTGTTGTTAAAGTTTTGCAGAAGCGTGTGCATGAGATCATTTCGGTAATTATTTTCCAATGCTGTCTTAACTTTCATAAAAAGACTACGTTAATTTTATTAAATTACCCATAATTTTAAAATTCTTCCAAATTTTATAGATGATAGCTTTGGGGCATTATATTTTTTGTTAATGATTCTATTGAATATAATCTAAATATCTATGCTTATCTTCTCTCTCCTTTTCCTCTTTTCGAATTGCTTCTGCCACTTTATATGAGATTAAATGAGAGGAAATATTACACGAGAGAAAAACCTCTATAAATATACACGACTGCGCCATGTCTACATTTGAAATGAGCAGGCTTGAAGTCGATTTCTCCATAACCTAGACCTAGCAGCTAGTCTAGTGCCGCGCTTGATCCTAAACACAGTTCCATTGTAAAAGTTCGTGAAAACGTTCTTCTTTCAAATCAAAGATTTTGCCGATGAGTCTTCTACACTTAATATGTTTCCTGGCTGCACTTTCAAGTATATGGTACGTAAATTTAATCTGCTTATTAATGATTTACACAAATTATGCGTAATAATTAAAGGCGGTATACGTACGTATATCTAATGATTTTCTTTCTCTGTTTAACGCTATCCTTATTGTGAAATACTAATAATAACGCCATTTTGTATTGGTTAGAAATAATTACCTTAAAGGAGAGGAAAATGGCTGAACCGCTTGTAATGCGCCTGCGTGAATCGATTCCCCTATAGCCTAGACCTAGCGGCTGGTCTAGTACCGTGCTTGATCCGAAACACTTTTTTAAATAAAAGATTTGGCCGTAAAGTGTTCTACATAATATAAGTTTTCGAACTGCACTGTCTTACAAATGACGCAATAACCTTCATTTTTTTTATCTATTTCTTTAAAATATTAAAGGTAGTTTAGGATGTCCTTTTTGTTGCGAAAATCGTTGAAATTTTTTAAAAAGTAAGATAAAAATACATAAAGTATGGCCATATCTACCAAAGGTTTTTTATTTTCTGCTTATATAAATAGCTAATATCAATGGCTACGCCCATACTTTTGGAAGCACTTGGAAGTTTCTAGATTGTAGTGCGCATGTGCAATCTCTTTGAAACAAACGGTTTTTTTGTTAAAGTTTTGCTGAAGTGTGTGCATGAGGTCATTTCGGCAATTATTTTCCAATGCTGTCTTAACTTTCATACAAAGACTACGTTAATTTTATTAAATTACCCATAATTTTAAAATTCTTCCAAATTTTATAGATGATAGCTTTAGGACATTATATTTTTTGTTAATGATTCTATAGAATTTAATCTATATATCTACGCTTATCTTCTCCTTTTCCTCTTTTCGGATTGCTTCTGCCACTTTATATGAGATTAAATGAGAGGAAATATTAAACGAGAGAAAAACCTCTATATAAATATACACGACTGCGCCATGTCTACATTTGGAATGCGCAGGCTTGAAGTCGATTTCTCTATAGCCTAGACCTAGCAGCTAGTCTAGTGCCGCGCTTGATCCTAAACACAGTTCCATTGTAAAAGTTCGTGAAAACGTTGTTCTCTCAAATCAAAGATTTTGCCGATGAGTCTTCTACATTTAATATTTTTCCTGGTTGCACTTTCAAACAAATGGTTTGTAAATTTTAACAGTTTACTTAAAATTTCAACAATTTATGCATAATAATTTAGGGCTTTATACGTACGTATATCTAATGATTTTCTTTCTCTGTTTAACGCTATAGTTATGGTGAAATACTAATAATAGCGCCATTTTGTATTGGTTAGAAATACTTTCCTTAAGGGAGAAGATGATGGCTGAAACGGTTGTAATGCGCCGGCGTGAATCGATTCCCCTATAGCCTAGACCTAGCGGCTGGTCTAGTACCGTGCTTGATGTGCGAGACACTTTTTTAAATAAAAGATTTGGCTGTAAACTGTTCTACATAAGATAGGTTTTCGGACTGCACTGTCTTACAAATGACGCAACAACTTTCAATTTTTTTTTAAATCTATTTCTTTAATATTTTAAAGGTAGTTTAGGATGTCCTTTTTACTGTGAAAATTGTTGAAGCTTTTTAAAAAGTAAGATAAAAATACATAAAGCATAGCAATATCTACCAAATCTTTTTTATTTCCTGCTTATATACATAGCTAATATCAATGGCTACGCCCATACTTTTGGAAGCACTTGTAAGTTTCTAGATTGTAGTGCGCATGTGCGATCTCTTTAAAACAAACGATTTTTTTGGTAATGTTTTGCTGAAGCGTGAGCATGAGATAATTTCGGTAATTCTTTTCCATTGCTGTCTTAACTTTCATACACAGACTACGTTAATTTTATTAAATTACCCAAAATTTTAAAATTCTTCCAAATTTTATAGATGATATTGATGAAGCTTTGGGCCGTTATATTTTCTGCTAATCTATATATCTTTGCTTATATTTTCCTCTTGTCGGATTGCTTCTGCCACTTTATATGAGATTAATTGAGAGGAAATATGTACCTCTATATTAATATACGTGACTGCGTCATGTCTACGTTTGGAATGCGCAGGCGTGAAGTCGATTTCTCTATAGCCTAGACCTAGCAGCTAGTCTAGTGCCGCGCTCGATCCCAAACACAGTTTCATTGTAATAGTTCGTGAAAACGTTGTTCTCCCAAATCAAAGATTTTGCCGATGAGCCAACTACATTTAATATGTTCCCTGGTTGCACTTTCAAATAAATAGTTCGTAAATTTTAACAGTTTACTTAAAATTTCAACAATTTATGCATAATAATTTAAGGCTTTATACGTACGTATATCTAATGATTTTCTTTCTCTATTTAACACTGTCCTTATTGTGAAATACTAATAATAGCGCCATTTTGTATTGGTTAGAAATACTTACCTTAAAGGAGAGGAAGATGGCTGAAACGCTTGTAATGCGCCGGCGTGAATCGATTCCTCTATAGCCTAGACCTAGCGGCTAGTCTAGTACAGTGCTTGATAGGAGACACATTTCTATTATGATAATTTATCGAAACGTTTAAGTACAAGATTTGGCTGAAGAATATTCTACAAACTATTAGTTTTTTAGCTGATCTGCCATAAAAAATGCAATAATCTTCTAATTTTTTTAAAATTTATTTCTTTAATATTTTGAACCTTTAAAATTTTCGAACGTCTTTTTTACTGTGATAAAAATAAGATAAAAATGCATAAAGTATGGCCATATCTACCAAAGGTTTTTTGTTTCCTGATTATATACATAGCTAATTCAATGGCCACGCCCATATTTTTGGAAGCACTTGAAAGTTTCTAGATTGTAGTGCGCATGTGCAATCTCTTTAAAACAAACGAAGTTTTTTTAAAGTTTTGCTGACGCGTGTGCATGAGGTGAATTCGGTAATTCAATATTAGTAAGTCATTTGCTAAGATCAGTTTAAATGTATATGTATACATACACCCATTCTATACCGTAAAGCTTGAAGACACATCCATATTGTGCAGTGGTCACATCTCCAAAAATTTTCAAAGATGGCGTGTTGTGTAAAGGTAGTAGAATTCGCTAATTATTTGATTTTTTAAATTATATCGACGATTGTCATTTTTTAATACTAATATTGCCATATGTAATTATATTTCATTTAGTCATTTGAAGTTAAAGCATATTTTTCGCGTGTTATGTACATTTTAGAAGTTACTCAATCATTACATATATAATACGTATGTATATTAGTCATTTGTATATATATAATTTATATACTTTAACAATATTCTGAATAACTTTTATGAGTGCATTATAGCAATTTAGAAAAACTAAAATAAAAAATGGATGATGTATATAGTCTGTGTGGAGGTCGTTAGGCGCATGCGTCAAATTTTCGTATCGATTATCCATTAGTCTTCTAGGACATTGATAAGTGCTTAGACCGAGGGTGCAGTCTATACTTGATTAGATGTGCGCTTAATTTTTAATTTATTTAAAAAGGAACTTGGAGTCTACATTGTGAATAAATAGGTACGTTTATACAAAAGCTTATTTTTTTTTTGAAAACTGTGTTTTTGTAATGTTCTTTTTATATTTAAAAATGGATACACCGTTATATTTTTTTTGATCTGTACCTTTTTTAATTGCTCTTTCATCTACCTAGTGGTGTTTTTACATATTTTCATTCTGTTAAATGTTTGCAACCTTTACTGCTACAATTAATATTTTTAATTATTTAAGTTACAAAAAAATAGCCTGTCAGCAGCTTTTCTTACGATCTTAATTTAATAGGATAGCTCTAATCCATTTTTTACAAAAGTTAGAATTTTTAAAAACTCTGAAATGCTTTGTAAATATACTGAATATATCAACCGCGACCTTCTAATATCCAATATGGCGTGAGCCGCATATAAACTATTTGAGAAACTGTGCATTATTATACACAACTTAGAACATTAGAGCGGTGATAGGTTCCCGCCCTTGCCGCCGACGCCACCTCAAGCAGCTATATAGTCCTTGCGGCCTCTGAGGGACAGACTTCCCTCTTCCCTCCCCATCCGGTGTCACTGTAAAAACCCAGTAGGGCTGGTAGCATTAACCTCAAGTTTGATAAGAAAAAAACGGTATAAGTGCCACGCCCTGGGCGTGGCGCTTGCCGTTAGAATCCCTTGTCAGTCAGTGCCACACCCTACAACAGACACAGTTTGCGCAACGTCTATTGTGCGCACGCGTGAAGTACCCGCATCGATTAGTCACAAACTTGTGCCCATACTGGTTAGACTAATTTGATCTGTCGCGTCTACATTTAATATTATTATTTACTTCTGCTTAAAAAAATATTTTGATGTAAGTGCTTCTGTGAATATCGATTAGATGCCTTAATTGGCTTTGAAATTTGTACGTTGATTTTTATCTACTTTATTTTAATGCCATTTATACGTTAAGAATATTTTTATGAACATTTATTTTCATTTTCTTCAATTAAAATATAATAAATGGTAGAGGTAAGTTGAATTAGTAATATGTAGGTATTTTTAATCAAATAATTTACTTATTAAGACCGAACGAAACGTATAAATTCCTGAAATTATCTCTTGTCTCCATCCAAGATGTCGGCTTTTCGCAAAATTTAAGGCTTTGGTGCGCATGCTCGACTAAATTGATCGATGAACACTCTTTTTACCTGTAGCAGTGAGTCAGGTTTCGCCCCATCTAGGTTTAACAAGAATACTTTAATTTTTTTAAAGTGAAAAAATGGAAAATAAGATTGTAGCTTTATTGAAATCTAATCAATTTATTATAAAAATATAACAAATTGAAAATCAATGTGCTATGTATGTAGTGTTCAGTTTGGAAGTAGTCTACGCAGCGTTAATAGTGCGCATGCGTGAAGTAGTATATTGATCATCTCAGTGGGCCTTAGTGGCTAGTCTGTTCGTAAAGTCTAGTCTAGTTGAATCAGCTTAAATATCTGTTCCCTCAAAGTGGTTGACGGATTGGTAAGCGCATCTTCTTTAGTGCTGTTTTTTGTTCAATACGTACATTACCTTAAAAATGAAATAGGTACGTCAAGTAGCATTAAGTGCTTTATTAAAAATATTATACATTTAAACGATTTTGCTTTGGGTAGTAGAATAAAACATACGTTTTTTTTTAATTTGGCATTAAGCTTAGTTTTGTTTCAAAGTTTTTATAATTCGTTTATATATTTACTTTTTACTACGATAAAGGTATAGAAATAGATATTTTATAAGTGTTTAGATAGTCTGCGCAATGCGTAAAGTGCGCATGCGCGAACTACCTCTATCGATTAACCCATTCAAATAATACCTTAGCTGCCAGACTAGGTGTAAAGTTTACATTTGATATGTACTTTAAACATAGTTTTCTACAAAATGGATGAATGAGCTAAAATGTTTAATACTAACGCCTCATTTCTATACTATCCTGCATATGAAAGCTTCTTTTGGTCCAATTCGACTGACTACGAGTTGACAATTGACAGTTTAAGCTGCAAAGCTTAACATTTTTAAAAAGCCTTCCAAATATTTAAAATGGAACTTAATTACAGATGAAAGCTCAGATTCTGAAGAGGAATCAGACTTCGGCAACTATGCAGAGTTCCCGCGACACTCCACGTCGGACGTGGACAGTGCCGTGGACAAGGATGATGACAAGGTCGAAATAATGAGTGATACTACGGATAAGGTGTGTATTTAATTGTTTTCTTCTTGCCCAGCTATTTTAATTTCAATAAATATTTATTGTATTAAAGAGTGGATTTAATATAAATTATTAAATGTTCTCTGTGGCTATCGAGGCGCAATAGGAGACCATCTGTCTGTGAATCTAATAAAACATATTGCAGAGTTAAATTCAGCCACTCCTCACTGGTCTCAAATTCGAAAAGTTAAAAAAAAAACTTTTCAAAAGTATTTTTGTTTGATTCATTCATTGAATTTGGAATAGCCAATAGTCCGAATGATATGCATAAATAAGTTTGATGTTTTATAAAGTAAGACTATTTAAGTGTTGTCTAAAAGACGAACATCCATCAACTCACCGCACCGTTCCTTACTGTACTCATCTGTGTAGTAACTGTACTTGAGTGGTAACAAGCTTATGGATGGATTTAGTATTAAATCAAAATTTTTGTACGTATGAATTACAGTAGTTACATTTTTCATATATAATTGTTAATGGAATGTTGACGTTGTATCAGAATAGATCGTAGTGTGTCGTTAATAGCATACATAATTTTATTATACTTTTTAAACCAGAACTGCGTATGATTGAACGTATAATTTAGTAGTAATATCTATTTAGCTCAAGCATCAAAAATAATCATGCCAAACAAAACACATATACTGTATGGAAGTAAGTTATCAAACGTGATTTTTACAATTATCTTCTATCTTGTAAGGGCGTTTTTACAGAATAACATAATTTGTGAATTTGTATATAAAAACTTAGTAACATTTGTGCTAAATTATCACATTATTATATATCTTAAGTAATATATTATGCGTATTTCTCAAAATACAGTTTTAATGATGTACTTGCCGCAAAAAGTAAATAAACGATGGAACAGAGA
>DWMZ01002361.1:0-14252 GCA_018249855.1 Eueides tales michaeli | reverse complement strand
ATAGACAGTATATATCACACACACACACATATATATATATATATATATATATATATATATATATATATATATATATATATATATATATATATATATATATATATAAATAATTCTTACTTTTTTTTCCGTGGACATCGGTCCCCTAAACGTCGCGCTTACAGTCTGAGAGATAAGAATATTGCGGACTGCGTTATTTACTAATGGTTTCGATCTTAAAAATATCTTCTTGTAAATATTAATGATTATTATATCGTGATTTAATAATCATTAATATTTTTTTTGTATTTTGGGTATTAACAAAATTGATATCAATTGCAGTTTAATAATACGACAACGACGATATCTGAATGAATGATCATAAAGATTGTGGAGTTAAACACCATTGTGGCACAATGGCATCTTCTTTGTTATGGACAATATTTTTTGTAATTAGTTTCACTTTGTCGCACTAGTACAGAAAGTGTGACTTAGACGTCCTTCAATTTACATGCTACAAAAATTGGACAGAAAAATGGACAACAAAGTGTTTGAACATTGAATTTCTTCTGCCTGCACAGAAAACAGCGTTCAACAGCTTATTTTAAAAGAACGCGTGACTTTAAATTATTAAGAGATTATAGCGAACTATCAGAAGCCATCTTTGTTTCTTTCTAATTGCTCCCAGCAGTATGCAGTCATTACGACGCGTTAATCTGTTTTCATGTAACACTTAATATATCAAATTAATGATATGGGGAGTATGATAGGAACCTGCACGACAGGTTGTGGGTTCAATTCTCGATCTGTGCTCTGATAGGCAAAGAGCGGCGTTGAATTTCGCCATTTGTCATTTGGTTAAAGGTATAAGATTTTTTTTTCAGCTTCACGCTGTATCCCGCACAAGGTAGCGTAGGCCTTACGTAGGAGGGAACCCGGGAACCTAGTGTTAAGACACTCCGTTCCACTTCCGTTCCCCATTTTCCGCTGAATTTGAGGCATTGCGTGTTAAGTGGCGGAACTCAACGCCGCGCTTTGCCTTATTACTGGAGCGAAGAAATGAAACATTAAATACAAAAATTGAAAATATCAAAAATTTCATTTCCTCGAGTGGGGATCGAACCCAAAACCTGTTGATACCAGTAACACGCTTGTGCCGCTGCGCCACGACAGGCCTCAAAAAGAATCTACTTGTAAAACACATATTAAAATAATCTGTTTACGTGTTTTGTTTAATTAATAGTCATTAAAATAACAACATATTGGGATTTGATGATTTGCCAAGTTTTCAAGCAACATTCAGACATCATTTGTAAGATAAATATGTATTTTTATTAAAATTTGGTGATTTTTTTTTGTGTGTATTTATTTCATGACTCATGGCATATTCTAAATATCCAAAGTGACTAACCGGAAGTGCGGTGGGTTACGTAAAAAAAAAAATAGATACTTCATAAAAAAATTGCTTTTCAACTTGCAGTATTGGTTCCTAAGATTAGCGCCAAACAAAGAGATCAATTTAATAATATCTGTATAAACTACGATGTAGATGTGTACCTATTGAGAATTTGAGTATTTTTTTATATTTTCATTTCCTTGCTCTGGTAACAAGGCGAAGCGCGGCGTTGGGTTACGCCTTTCAACACAATACTACAGTGTGAAGCTAAAAAAAATACTGGGTATATAAAAATAACTACATGAGAAAAATATGACTGCTTTTGCTTATTTTGTTACTGAAGCGTTTATAACATATATTTAATAATGTTATATCTTGTCAAATAATAATGAAAGGGAGAGGTCTCTTTTTTAAATTACCTATCAGCTTATATAATTTCAATTTCAAAGTATCAAATTGTAAAACTATAGACAGACACCTTTAAAATTAAATATATGTATACATATTTTTTTTGATATGCCAATGAAAATTTAATACTTGTTTATTTTTTACATTAATAGCGTTTTGGTTACTCATAAAATCCGTTCGACAATATCATGTTTACAAAAAAAAAACCTGTCTTTTCAAACTGTAGTATGTAATATAATATTCGAGTATTAAAGGTCAATGCCTTTGCCGTAATTAATATTAACTAACTATATAGTAATTGTGTTGTGTGAAAGAAGATCACTTTCCGGTAAGTTATGGTGAGTTTTGGCGTTGAGTTACGTATTTAAAATGGCGGCAATTGTAGAAAGTGGCGGTTTGTGTATGTGTATCTCATTTCTCTGTCTGTCACATGACGGCGTCAGAGGCTAGAAGTTTAGAGCTTATTTATAAATCATGTTTTATATAAGAAATATATAATGTTATAAATTAGAAGCGTTGTATCTTACCCTTAGGCCGAGGGAACCTGGGAACCTAGTGTTAAGTCGCTTCAAAACCATTAAGACACTCGTACGCCGCTTTCTGCCCATCTATTGAAGAGTTGCGTGTTGAGTGGCGGAAATCAACGCCGCACTATTTTTCGTTACCAGAGAAAAATAAAAATATTATATATGTATATTATTTGAGGCCTGTCATGGCGCAGCGGCACAAGCGTGTGACTGTAACCGACAGGTTGTGGGTTCGATCCCCAGTCGAGGAAATGAAATATTTAATATTCTCCATTTGCATATTTAATGTTTCATTTCTTCGCTCTGGTAACAAGACCAGCGCCACTCAACACGCAATGCGTCAAATTCGGCGGAAAGTGGAGAACGGAAGTAGAACGGAGTGTCTTAACACTAGGTTCCCAGGTTCCCTCTGCCTACCCTGTTATGCGGGATACAGCGTGAAGCTAATTAAATAAATTGCTGATTAAAATTATTTGATTGTTACTTAAAAAAAAATGTTTATTGTACGATAAACAAAATGTTACAAAACATATTACAATGAATATGCAACAAAAGCATTTCATTTGCATGCACTTTACATACTTGCGGCTCGGAATGTATTGTTAGTGGAACTATTAAACGCTTTATTAGAAAATCTATTTACAGTATAATTATGTATGAAATTATTGTGGTTGTCGTGAGTTTATTGTGGTAGAGGGGTACAAGGGTGGGACTGTTAACGTGGGGGTTGTAGGTTCGATGTCCATACGGGAAATTAAATATTTGATATTTTCATTTTTTCTCTCCGGTAAAAAGTCCGCCACTCTACACGTTATGCCTTCAGAATTCAACGGAAGTGAGAAACCCTGGTATAGTATACTTTGCTGTCAATCTAGGCTGATGGAACTTGGTTTTCTTTACACATAGTGTTATGACATCTAGTGTTATGACACTCTGTTCCATTTTGATACATCAATTCTTCAATTTTCGCCTAATTCGCTTTGTTTTATTAATAAAGGAAACTTGGCAACCTAGTGTTTAGACACTCCGTTCCACTTCCGTTCCCCACGTTCCGCCGAATTTCAGGCATTGCGTGTTGAGTGGCGGAACTCAACGCCGCGTTTAGCTTTGCTACCAAAGCGAAGAAATGAAAACATTGAATATTTAAATTGAAAATATTAAATATTTCATTTCCTCGAGTGGGGATCGAACCCACAACCTATCGGTTACAGTCACACGGTTATGCCGCTGCGCCTCGACAGGCCTTAAAGATACACAAGGACAAAAAGGCATCAACACTTGAAGCTAAAACAAAAGTATTAAACAATGATACTTTCTAAGATATATAACGTCAAAAAAAATATTAGCATATGTGTATAAGACCTAATTGATGTATTAATATAATTTCGAATCTATATTTGTACGTATGTACCACAGCAAGCAAGATAGACAGAGGGAACCTGGGGAACATAGCGTTAGAAATTCCATTTCCATTAAGACGCTTCTGTTCTCCACTCTCCGTCGCATTCTGGAGGCATTGTGCGTTGACTGGCATAGTTCAACGCCGCTCTCTTTCTCTGTCTGTCAATTTTCATTGTTACTGATATATCTAACCAGAGGACAGAGCGCGTAGTTGGGTTCCGCCGCTCAACATACGTTTGTGAGGACATGAGTGTGTATTGTCCTTGAATAATATATTTTACAGCAAAATTTATTTATTTATTTTTAGTTATATGCATTTCAAATCAAAAGTTGTAAACTTTTTACTATACATAATAAAAAAATACCCACGTAAGTATTGTTTCTAGATACTTCTCTCTCGAGTCGTTTCCTTATTTTTACATTCGATGCACATTATACACAATGCATTTACGTGCAGTGACTTTTAAACTTTTAAATGTAATATGAATACATATAACTTTTTTAGTGTCACGATTCGTACATATCAGGGACAGGCAGAGGAATCCTGGGTGCCTGAGTGCAAGTGTTAAATTACTCCTTTCTTAATGCGTGTACAAGTGTAAAATATAAATAAAAACACAAAGTATTAAGTAAAACGAGGGGTTTAAAACGCCGCTTGGTCGTTGACCTCGCGGAACGCATAAAACGATCCGTACATCTTGCACTGCGATTACGATTACTTGCGTATAATACAAAAATAATGTACACCAGCGCACGCCCTTGACTTCCTTTGTGTTTTGTTGGAAATAAAATTATTATTATATCGCCGGTTTAAAGTGTAAACTTGCTGATAACAGCCTCAGAATATTCTCCGTATAGACAAAAAGGGTCTGTGATAACAATGAGTAAGTACATGATAACAAGCAATGCCTCAAATTTGGCAGAAAGTGGGGAACGGAACGGAGTGTCTTAACACTAGGTTCCCATGTTCCCTTCTGTCTACCCTGATATATGCAGGGTAAAGCTGAAGCTGTCAGATTTTTTTACTATATAAAATATGTAATATAAGGGCCGATTTCTCATTTTTACCGACAGATTGCGGTGTTTTTGTAGGGTTCTGTGTTTCAAAAGGTACAAAAGGAACCTTTGTGGGGGATCACTTCGTTTGGTTGGCTCGTCTGGTTTTCAAGAATGTTTATCTCGCGAAGATACTAAGCTGAAATTAATATAAAATAATAACATATTAATTTTTTGGTCTATTAATGTCAATAATAAAGTTTCTAAGTTAACGCAATCATAAAATGTAAGTGTTTTTCAACGTTTTTGCTGCATTGTGTACAAAATTTACCGCACAATCAAAATTTATAAAAGACTTCCTGTTGACCTACAATTCTGACATTGGAACGGAGCTCTCAGTGGGCGTGTATAACTCGTACTTGACTGGTTTTTTTCATACAATTCCGAATTGTCTTAAAAGGTACAGATTAACTTAAGCGTACGAAAATGTACGCATTTAAATCGGATCATTAATTTAGAAGTTATGGTGTCACAGAAAGACAGAAATGTCAAACAGGATCTAATTTATAACAAAAAGCGTAAGGGCAAGTTTCATCGGTAACGAATAAAGTCTCAGATAGTTATCTGACAATTAATGCTCACAGACTAAAACTGCTTATATTTTTATCAGTTTCACAATCAAATTCTCTTACAAGTATACCAGTATGCAATAATCACCCACTTAATAGATGATGAGACGTCAATAACGCGAAAACGATATAGCTTATCTGCTAGATAAGGCTACCCGATACTATATCAGACAGTGGTGAAAACGGTCTTAAAGCTTTTTTGCTTGGATATGTATTCTGCTCATTTCAGAACATTGGAATGGTTGGAAGTCAAATATATTGTATGGTATAAGCAAAAAGATTACTACTGATATAAACAAAAAGATTTTTTCCAATTCGTATGAATTGAAAGGATCTTTATGCTTCAGATATTTAGTTTATTAATCAAAAAAGACTTTACTTTTAAGGCTGACTAATTAATCCGCTTCACATTTTTTATATAGCAGGGTAGGCAAAGTGGATTCTAGATGTTATGAGTCGAGTGGCGGAACTGAACGCCGCGTTCAATCACGGCGTTTTTAGTCAAACGCTATCATTTTACTATTTTGGCGATTTTACTATATAACTGAAGTATAATATTACAATATTCTATAAACAATAAAGATTTAAGTAGAGTTTTTTTTTCAAGACTTAAAGGAAGGAGTATTAAGAATAAACTGATTTGAGTGTGTTTTTTTATCGAAAGCTTTGTTAATTGCTATAGTTTTAAATTATATTTTATAGAAATCGGATCTTTAGGCTATTAGCAGTTTGCCGAGACGAGGTAGTCTTTTGTTGGGTCGAAGGTTTTGAAGTATCATAAATTCATAGTGTCATTTTTATTGCCTTTTATATTGTTAATGTTAAAAGCTTCTGGTTATTTTTAATTATGTATAGCACTTGAGAAAATGAAATATTTTAATATTTTCAGTTTAAATATTTAATGTTTTCATTTCTTCGCTCTGGTAACAAAACAAAGCGCGGCGTTGAGTTCCGCCACTCAACACGTAATGCGTCATATTCAGCGGAAAGTGGGGGAACGGAAGTGGAACGGAATGTCTTAACACTAGGTTCCGAAGATCCCTCTGCCTACCCTGCCATGTACAGCGTGAAGCTGAAATAAATAAAAAAACAAAAAAAATATAATTCAAATTTATTTAAATGTACTAGCTTTTTCGTTACTTTATTTATTTACTTATATGTATAAAAATGTCTCAGACAATTCCATGCTATTTCTTGTTTTGTCACTGTATTCCAAAGCAGTGTAGTAACAGATAACTTTGGGACTCAGTGTTAAGACTTACCGTTCCCATTAAGTCACTTCTGTTTCCTACGATTTCTTTAATCTCTACGTAGAGTATTGAGTCACCAGGGAAAAAAAAATTCCTAGGGTAATTATCCAACCCACAACCTATCTTTTGTTTCTACTTCACGCTGTATCCCGCACATTGCAGGGTAGGCAGAGGGAACTTGAGAAAATAGTGCTCCTCATTTTCAGCCAAATTTGAACCGCTTTCTCTTGTTACACTTGGTAGAAAATGAAAATGTGAAGTATTTCATTTTCTGGAGTGCGGATTGAACCCAGAACCTGTCACCTTTTCAGTCGCAATCCTGCGCGACTGTGACACGATAAGCCTCATATATTGTAACATCTAATAATAGAAGTCCGAATATTTATGAACCATTTCGAAGAATTTTGGCAGCGAAGTGATGGCAGCATTCGTCCAACATCAGTACCAATTATAATGAATTGACATCCCGCTGAGAGCATATGCTATAGGTGTTTTATATTGATGGTCCCAAAACAATAGCTTGTATGAAATACAATATTCTATGCGTGGCACAGATGAAAGAAGAATGAAGTCCAGACACAAAATGACTAACTAATTTTTAGAAAAGTACTTGTAGCTCTCTGTAGCGCAATAATCAAGAGTTTTATTGAAAGAAACAATAGAAAAATGAAGAAAATTTTAGATTTTAAATAAAACGCACATAAATGGATTCATTCAGGAGCTTCTGTGTCACATATAGACAGAGACGAGAGAGGTGCAACTTATAACATTCTCCGTTATTTTTTCGTTGGAGGTGCATCGGAGTGCGGCGTTGAGTTCCGTCCCTTAAGAAGCTATGTCTTAAATTGTGGTGGAAAACTATGAACAAAAAGGATACATTTTAAAGCTAAGCTGACGTCTATTACGCTGCAAGCGATGATTATATGCTCAAATTAGCGACCTGGTGGTCCAAGTGCGGTATTATTGTAATGTAATTAACTTCTGACTTTATAATATAAATAAAGTAAATAAGTGACGTTGAATTCCGCCACCCAACTCACAATGCCTCAATATTCGATGAAAAGTGAGGAACGGGGCGGAGTTTTTTAACATTAGGTTCCCATGTTCCCTCATGTTCCCTCTACCTACTTGCCATGTGTAGGATACTGTGTAAAGCTATAAACAAATTTGTACACAAAACAATACTCTTTGGAGTAGATAACCTGTAGTGACATTTTTTTTTTCTAACCATGACGTCCACACTAAATATCAATATGGTTGGGGTGTTATGAGTTTGACTTGTTTGTTTGTCTGTGCCACCGTAGCTCCTGAATGAATTCGAGTCGAATTATTAGCTTAATGTTAAATTTAAAAAAATACCACTAATCTATAGTGGATTTTTTTAAATTTAAAGTTTTTGTCACATGCATGACATTTTCAATGGAATTTCAAGATATTTATAACTTTTTTTTTTAAATATTTTTGTATATAAAATAAAAACCAACACAATATCATTAAATATTCCTTCGGTTTTAATAGGAACATATATTTTCTAGACCCACAGTGTTTATGTTGTAGCGTTATCAACAACTTGATAGCTGCTGTTTGCTCATTTCTGATAACAGAGATGATTGCGTCGGTTTACTTTGACTATTAATTACATATGTATGTAACAGTTGTGCATAGTTCTGCCTTTGAATAATATTAAAATGGTGAGTTCTATATTAAATATATATGTTTTGACTTTAACCCGACTATTAAATTTAAGGTTATGGATTCGTTTCTCTGTCGAGGAAATTAAATATTTATATTTTCTCTCTCGTGGAAATTAAGTGTATTTTTCATATTTTCGCGCTCGTAACAAGGCGCTACTCAATATGCAATGCCTCAAATTCGGCGGTAACTGGGGAGGGCGAAATAGATTGTTTTAACAGTAGGTTCCTAAGTTCCCCCTGCTGTCTGTCATACTGCGGGTTACAGCGTGAAGTTAGAAAATAAATTAACGCATATTTTTTTTAGCTTCACGCTGTATCCCGCACGAGGCAGGGTAGGCAGAGGTAACCCGGAAACCTAGTGTTAAGACACTCCGTTCCACTTCCGTTCCCTATTTTCCGCCTAATTTGAGGCATTTCGTGTTGAGTGGCGGAACTCAACTCCGCGCCGCTTCATATTCATCTATTTATTTATGATTTTTTCAAAAACAAACATAATTATCACTGTATTCCCTCCTTATTTCCTTTCTAAAATATAATTTTATTGCGTAATAGCACTTTAGTTTATGTTATTGCTCCGACTAAAATAGTATTGTAGTCATTAAGAGCGATCCGATCGCAAATATGGCTGTCGTGGGCGTAGTTAGGTAAATCATTGCGTCCATAAGTATCTATATATCATAATGTATGACATTTTTTAATTTTATTCAATTTTTTTATTTTTCCGGACCGTTTTGTCTTTTCCCCGTTTTCATCTTGTTGAGATGAAAGGATTGTTACTTTTTGGGCATGTGTAACTTAGCTCAAAATGGGATAAATCTATTGTGAATTGTTTTTTTTTTAAATGTCTTAATCGAGATTATTCTTTATTAGTTTTTAGTATATTCCTTTATAATATATTCGTTTTTAATATATAAGTTTATAATATATTAGCTTATAACATATTAGCTTATAATATGTAAGTTTATAATATATTAGTTTATAATATATAAGTTTATAATATATTAGTTGATAATATATTAGTTTATAATATATTAGTTTATAATATATTAGTTTAATACCGATAGTTGTAGGAGCTACGGGAGCAGTGACGAAGAGTCTCAGGCGGTACTGCGATAAGTTAGATGCGCATATAAATATTCACATCCTTCAGAAACAAGCTGCATTGCACTCCTCCACCATAATCAGTAAAGTCCTTGGAGATACCGTGTTCGTAACACAATCATCACAAGCCCAGCAACCGGTAACGGACACATAATCATCATCCTCACATAGTATAATCCATATCTTTCCGAAATTTAACCCACAACTAACACTTATCCATTATCTTATTTATACATTTATTTATATATAAATTTTATTTACTTACTAAAAAAGATCCCCTTTTTAGGGGATAGGGGATAGGGGATTTAAAAAGTACTAGTAAATGCCTTTTTTCCTGAGGGTCTCAGGACGGGGCACTTATTAAAACCGACCAGATCGTGAAAAATTTGAGATATCTAATAATATTAGTTTATAATATATTAGTTTATAATATATTAGATTATAATATATTAGTTTATAATATATTAGTTTATAATATATTAGATTATAATATATTAGTTTATAATATATTAATTTATAATATATTAGTTTATAATATTATAGTTTTCAATATACAATGCACTCATTTTTTCACTGGTTGGTTGGAAGAGATGTCTTGATGTAAACTAAGTATTTCATCGTATTTAGTGCAATAAAGAATAAATATTTATATAAATATCTATATTGTACTTCGTATTTCATTGCTTTCTTACCACAAGCCGATTCTTTGATTTCATGAGTACTTGTTAAGGGTCTACCATACCGTGGTACGAACGCTACAATGGTTTTTTAATCAAATAAAAATGTCACCTCAAGATAAACGGCATTGATAGGCGGAAAGACGGATAACGTAATAGTATAAAGATTTCGTTTTTTTAATGTATTGAGATACCGAACTCCGAACAAGGTTATTTAAGAGCTCTTTTAAAATATTATAACGAGCTAAATCGAAATGTGGTGCTTACCGAGGTGCAGGGGTACAACAGAATTTGCTGCTCGAATAAATGAAATAATTTATATTTTCCAATGAAATATTTTATATTTTCATTTCTTCACTCTGATAACAAGGCAAGGGCAGCGTTGAGATCAGCCACTTAACATGCAATGGTTCAAATTCGGCGGAAAGTGGAGAACGTAACGCAGTGTCTCCACACTAGGTTTTCGGGTTCCCTCTGCTTACCCTGGCATGTGCGGGGATATAGCGTGAAGCTTAAAAACCATGACAGTGCACTGGGATTTCAACGAGTAACCTTGGTCGTAAAGGGCATTAGTTACATATGAGTCACTGTGCCACTAACACCGTCCTCTGGTTACAATGTATATAGAATTAGTCTATATGTTACAAGCAGGTGGGCTTTAAGTGGGTGGTAAAATCTTATTATAGACACTACAATGTTGTTATTTGTAGCTTAGCTTCACGCTCTACCTCGCTCGTAGCAAAGTAGGCAGAGGGAACCTGGGAACCTAGTGTAGAGGCACTCCGTTGCCAATAAGATATTTCCGTTCCCCCATTTTTTGCGATTCTGGAGGCATTGGCAACTCATTGACTTCAATGTGATGCCTATTATATGAGCGGCGTGTGCGGCGAGGTTCCCGGTATCCTAGATTCCCTGACGTTCCCAAGGTTCCCGGTGTTCCGAGTGGTCTAGTTTTTATATATTTTTAAATATTCATCCACATTTTGGAAAGAAAAATGCTTCTCTAGGAAACATAAAAAGTGATTTTTTTATTCAGAATTTTTATTCAGATCAGTTTCATTGTTCATCTTGAACTCTTGGACGGACTGTAAGAGGCGCGGGTTTTTGAACCGGTGCCTCTTTAAGAGGGATTTGTCCTACTACTGTCATTTACCAATTCAATATTGTTTTCTTTTTAACGCAATAACATATTGCAATAATTTATATATTTATTTGTTTCATAATATAATACCTTGTTTACACAAGCCCTACATCAACATCCGGGAACGTGACATGTGATCTTTGACGACTAAGATAAAACAGGAGGAAAATTATTGAAGTAATAATTTTACACATTATTTATGTGTTTTCTTAAGTTAATATACTTTGTAAAATGTTATTGTAATAAATGTATTATATGATAAATTAGAAGTAGTTACTAACTCAGCTTCACGCTGTATCCCGCACATTACAGGGTAGGCAGAGGGAACTTGGGAACCTAGTGTTAAGACACTCCGTTCCTTTCCTCACTTTCCGCCGCATTAGAGGCATTGCGTATTTGTGGTGGAGAGTAGCGGTAACCCAGAACAAAAAAGTATTTTATAGAATAGAGAGATAACGTTATTATGAGGTCAGTCGAGGCCCAGTGGCACAACCGTGGGACTATATACGCGAGAGGACTTCAGTTCGATTCCTACTTGAGGAAATGAAAATTTAATATATGTACTTGCTTGCTCTCGTAGACAAAATGCGGCGTTGAATTCTGCATACATCTAGGGGAACATGAGGAACGGACCTGTCATGACGGGAACGGAGTGTCCTGACACTAGGTTCCCAAGTACCCTCCGTCTGTTACCATGTGCGGGATATATGTAGAACATTGGATAATAAAAACAAGTTTCATACTTAGTTGTGTCAATATTTAACATGCGTTAAGTCTACCGTGTAGGGCGCAGTCAAATCGCCGCGCCCACATACCGTGACAGTATTGGCCATAAATCTACAGTGTTTATAGATACTAAATGTTAGAATTGAGTATTGTTTTTTTTTATGTATACCGCACGAGGCAGGGAAGACGGAGGGAACCTAGTGTTAAGACACTCCGTTCCACTTCTGTTCCTCAATTTCCGTCGAATTTGAGGCATTGCGAGTCGAGTGGCGGAACTCAACGCCGCGCTTTGCCTTATTACCAGAGCGAAGAAATGAAACATTAAAAATTTAAATTGAAAATATTAAATATTTCATTTCCTCGAGTGGGGATCAAACCCAGAATCTGTCGGTTACAGTCACACGCTTGTGCCGCTGCGCCACGACAGGCCTCAGTATTCAATTTCAAATACCAACGTCAATAGAGGGGTGTTGTGAGATTGACCTGTCGTCTGTTGTACTGTAGCTCCTGAATTAATGACGCAATTTGAGTGCGTTTTTTTAATGGAATTTTCATGAAAAACTGTTTAGTAATTTAAGAGCTATAAACAATGTGAGGAAAAGATGGGGTTGTGATTTTTTGGCCGGGATTTTTTTTATTGAATTTAGCACCTACAAATATAAACTTTAAGCAATATTTTTAAACTAAGCTAATATTTGATATATTATATTACAGTTTTCTATTTATTACAAGCATTTTATGGAGTATTGGATTGTTTTTTTTTTTACCTTTACATTATGTCTCGGGTGAGTACAGGGTACCTGGTGCTAAAACACTCCGTTCCCTAGTTTCCGTTGAATTCTTAAAGTATTACGTGTTGACGGTACTTAACACCGTGTTTTGTCCCGTTACCTAAATAAGAAAATGTAAATAACATATATATTATATGTATACTGTAGAGAGAACGTTTACACTAAAATTATATTTTTATTAGATATAGTCCACATCCCTATTATATTGAACAATTATGTCTGTATTTACTTTTCTGACCGGAGGCGAGCCATTTAAAAATGAATCCCGCGGATCTCCTTTGTTAGTACTATTGTGGTTTGGGCCTATCGTGGCGCAGCGGTACAAGTGTGTGACTGTAAACGACATGTTGTTGGGTACGATCCACACTCGAGGAAACGAAATATTTAATATCAAATTAAATATTTATTTTTTTAATTTCCTCGCTCTGGCAACAACGCAAAGCGCGGCGTTGAGCTCCACCACTCAACACACAATGCCTCAAAATGACAGCTCAAATTTAAAACACCGTAGGTTATGTATTCATCTCTCACATAACATTTTCTATCTCAGTCACGATGATCAGTTTTACGCTGTGTCCCGCACATGGCATGGTAAGCAGAGAGAACCTGGGAACATAGTGTTAAGTCACTCCATCCCCGGCTATATTCTAGAGGTGAAGCTTGTTGAGATGCGGGACTCAAACCCGCGACGGGCCTTGTTACTAGACGGAATAAATGAAAATATGTAGGTAATATTTTTACTATTTTTAAAGTGTTATTCCACACTTAGGAAAGAAAAATTTTGGACGTTGGACGGATTCCAAGAGGCGCAGGTTCAAATCCTGCTTCGTTCAATTTTTTTATACGTTTTTAAATTTAGTATGCAGGTAATATTTTATTCTCCCGAATAAAAATCGATTATAAGACTCTCGTTTATATATTCACACGCTCGTACCCCTGCGCTACGACGCTCTCTATATTATTAAGTAATGTTAATCTAATTAAATCTAAACTAATGTTAAGCTTAAAGAAAATGACTTTTTTTTTTATGGAAAAGACACGGCAAACGAGCGTGCGGGTCACCTGATGGTGAGTGATCACCTCCGCCCACGGCCCCGTGAACCTTTAGGAGCGTTGCCGGTCTGTAAGGTGAATGGGCACCGGGGCCCGGCATTACCCAACGCGAAACGCAGTGGCCATAGCCACTACTTAACGCCGGTTTCAAATGCCGGGGGTGGTAAAAATCCGGTCGAGTCTGCCCATGAGTGTTGTCATTGCTGACAACGTGACTCTTCCACTCGTACTTTAGTCGCCTCTTACGACACCATCAGCACCAGGGTGATCCTATTCTAAGCCGGAATCACACGGCTTTTAATTTAGCTTAACAATATGGTCGCCTTCTATATTTTTATATATTGAATTTTTAGTGTTTTAGCGTAAAATAAACTTATATTATTTCATAAAAACAAAAATAAATACGTTATAGCATTTTAGATGTCATTAACAAAGTAGTTTCTATTAATATTAAATATCTATTTTCGTGAAGGTCAAGCAAAATGT
>DWMZ01002360.1:0-14253 GCA_018249855.1 Eueides tales michaeli | reverse complement strand
AAGTATAAAAGAAGATTGTCATTCCTAAGCTTTGTCGATATTTTCTATGATTTTTAAAATTCGCATAACTTAATGACCCATCCGATATTATATTCTTATTCTTAAATATAAAAAACTCCATTCTCTTTATCATTATGCAAAGAAGAATTAAGGTGCTGAAGGTAGTTAAAATTCAAGAGTTTTCATATAAAAAACGATTTCTACGCGGGCGAAGCCGCGGGAAGCCGCTAGTATCTAAAATAAAGGGGTAAATAGAACATCGGCATTGCATTGTATTAGTTAAAGTAGAAAAAAACGGCGTTGAATTTCGCAACTCGACACACAATACCTCAAATTTGGCGGAAGTAGGGAATGGGACGAAGTATTTTAATACTAGAAGAACCACGACTAGCCTAGGAATCTCCCTGGTGTAGGTAATACTCGGCTGGCTGTGAGTTCAATCCTCGCTCGAGAAAATAAAATATTTAATAATTTCATTTCTTTACTCAGTTAACAAAATATGATGCGGCGTGGAACTTCGCTACTCTACACGTAATACCTTAAATTCAATGAAAAGTGGGTACAAACTCAGAGAAAACACTTGATTTCCAAATACCCAAGGGTTCCAATAAATTTACAGACGGAATGTGGGTACAGGAAACCTAAGTTCCATTAACCTCCTCTGCCATATTCGGAATGCAGGTTATATAAAAAACAAATAGGAAAAACAATCGATGATCCTGATCTATATAACCCAAAAGTAAGATTAACTTAACCTCATTTAACTGTTAGTTTTACTGTAACTACAAATACCTTTGCAGGTGTAATTTCCGCATAACGCAGTGATAAGTACAAGTTAGACCAACCAATATTTGTGTAACCGGTAAGATATTCAACGTTAAGTGTTACTGAAGAACATGGCTTCCTGAAATACTTGTTCAGAATTTGTTATGATAGCGCTGTAATCGTTTCCTTATGTTTAAAGATTTCCTAGCTTCACACTGTATCTCGCACATGGCAGGTTAGGCAGAGGAAAGAGAAGGTATCAAGACACTCCGTTCCGTACCCCACTTTCTGCCGAATTTGACGCATTGCGTGCTGAGTGGCAGAACTTACTGCCGCACTATGCGTTGTTACCAGAGTTAAAATAGTGAAAACAACAAATATTTTTCGATTGAAAATCGTATCCACAACCTGTTTACACACACACATTACAGAACTTGTATATGTATATTTTGTTGTATAAATTTTCTATTTTTTTTCCTCCTTATTTTTTTATATTCACGCGGTATACTGAAAGGAACCTGGAAACAGCGTTTGTAAAGCAATTCCATCTCAATATTCTTTTAAGTGTAATAAAATGTATATTTTATTTTCTATCGTTAAGCTCTTCGTATCTAACTTCAGGAGTACTTACGCTTTTTATGTACCCCTCCTCCAGTATGGTCAACCACGGAGTTCAGATCCGATACTAAACACACGATGTCTTAAACTCTGCGAAAAATAGGAAGCGAAAGTGTCTTAATGGTAACGGAGTGTCCTAACACAAGGTTCCCAAGTTCCCCCTGTCTACCCTTCTATGTGCGGGATACAGAATGAAGATCTTTTATTATCATCAATACTGTGTTTGTAAAGATCAACCGAGGTCTCCCTCTATCTCCCTTACTATACTCACCTTGATTCATAAATATTGTTTGTTACTGAATATAAATCTCATACTCTCCCTGATTGATTTTTTTATTGAAAGGTCACTCATTCTCTCGACGTGCCTAAACCACCGAGCACGTTTTTGGTATTCTTCCTATAACATCCTCTTCTATTTAAAAACAATATGTAATCTAAGATACATACTTATTGTTGTGATTTGTATACTTTTGAAAATCACTTTTTACGTTCTTTTTGGGATACGGAAGCCTAAAAACTCTTAATATAATATAGGCGTATATAATTAAAGCCTATACCAGTCGGTAATCTCTCGGCCTAGGCGAGCGTCATGTCCGGATCTGCGCTGTCCCGCGCTATGTAGATTAGTTGTATTTGACCGTTAGATTTATATCAATTTCATTATTTAAATAAATGTTTCCCTTTTGTTTTGTTGTTTTTAGATTGGTTAAATATATTTTTTTCTATTTTTGAAATTTTAACCTTTATTTAAGAAATACTACTTATATAGAAAACGTTTGTAAATTTTGACCGCAGCTGAATTTGAACCCGCTTTTCTTGGAATCCATCCAAACGCTCTGAGCTGTAAGACATAGGTTAGTTGTAATAAAGTTACGTCGAAATTCTTATACGCTTGTTTTGTACTCGTATACTTTTTTCGCTTCACGCTGTATCCTGTACATGACAGGGCAGATCTAATACAAGCCTGAAGGCCTTCAATATACTTTTATAAACTTAAATTAATACTTTGAGCTTGGCACCTTTACGTGCTGTTTTTTATATTTATTACTAATTTTCATATGGAATTCATTAATTATAAATTGATTTAATTTAAAAAGTAATAATAGAGGAAGATTGCCTAAATAAAATAGTGAAATCAGTATTTGAAACGGGTGAGCCATTTATATTAAGCCATTTATAGTAAAGTGATACAAACCCATAGACAAACAGACAAAACAATTTCAATATTATAGGTATAAGTTTTTATTATTTTCTCGCTCGCAGAATGCGGCGTTGGTATACAACACTCAATATAATGTTTCAAAAAATGGAGAGGTTCAAGACTGTCTGACACTAGGTTCACTTTGAGTACATATATCGCTATGTACTAAAAATATGGTATATATTAAAAATCTAACACTTTCATTTGAGATATAGGTACCCATATAAGGTAAATTTTACAAATATATGCAATCCGCCATCTTGATATGGCGGCCATTTAAGATTAATATTAATATTGATTATATATGAAATAATTGTCAAAATTGAAGCACTGGTATCGAACGCTACGAGATGAGTTCAATAAGCTTTTAAGATTTTATGTACACTAACACACATACTATAATGGTAAATCAAATAAAAGCTTATAAAAATTGTGCTAGATACCTGTTATAATGCGGGGGCCCTGCGACTATAAACACAATAGATCTTAGGTTTGATGCCCACTCAAGGAAATTCAATATTTTCATTTCTTCGCTTTGGTAAAAAAGCAAAGCGCGGCGCTAATTTCCGCCGCACAATACGCAATTACTTGAATTCGGCGGAAAGTTACAAGCGTATTGGAGTATATGACACAAGATTCTCAAATTCCATCTACCTACACTGCCACGTGCAGAATACAGCGTACAACGAACCTAAAAAAATATTAAACTTTACACTTCCTAAAAATTCCTAATCAAAATCTAATACAAATATATTAAACATATTTGTCATAAAGTTTAATTTTCATCAAACAATTTCTACGCCTTAACACAAACCGTCGACCGAAAACGGCATTCAGGTCATGTAATATCAGATAGACCAGAACATATTGGTATCTAATTACATTCAACTTAGCTCACATTGAGTGTCAAGTTAATTCGGTGATAGCTGACTGAAAATGGCGTGTGCTTACAATGATATGGGATTTCAAATTCAATTATCGACTGGCGACAGTTTATTGTTTATAGTAATAGGTTTTAATAAACTAACAATAATAATAGCAGGCCATTCGTGGTGCAGGGGCACAAGCGTGTGACTGTTAATGACAGGTTGTGGGCTCGATCCCCACATGAGGAAATGAAATATATAATATTTTTAAATGAAATATTTAATTTATTCATTTTATTGCTCTGGTAAATCCAAAACGAGGTAAAAAATTCTGTAATTAAGATGGTTGTGAGTTCGATTCCCACTTCGGGGAACAAAATGTTTAATATTTTCATTTCCTTGCTCTAGTATAGTCTAGGCCGTATAGTCTTGCCGTGTGATTTCGGCTTAGAATAGGATCATCTGGTACTGGTGGTGTCGTAAGAGGCGACTAAAGTACGCGTGGGAGAGTCACGTTGTCAGCAATGGCAACACGCATGGGCAGACTCGACCGGATCATTACCACCCCCGGCATTTAAATCGGCCTTAAGTAGTGGCTTCGGCCACTGTGTTTCGCATTGGGTAATGCCGGGCCTCGGTGCCCATCCATCTTAAAGACCGGCAACGCTCCTGTAACTCTTTTGGTGTTACACGGGGCCGTGGGCGGCGGTGATCACTTACCATCACGTGACCCGTACGCTCGTTTGCCGTGTCTTTCCATAAAAAATAAAAAAAAAATGGCAAAACACGGCATTGAGTTTCGCCACTCTATATACATTGACTTAAGAATCGGAAAGTAGGGAATAGAAGTGTCCTTTTGAGAACTAAGTTCGTACTATGCAGGATACAGCGTGAAGCTGAAAAAAGAAAGCCACATCGCAAACTTATAACACAATCTCCATATATTCAGCTTAAATTGTAAGGCTGCTAAATCCGTTTTGTATTCTTACGTACTTCTATACATTTATGTCATTTGAAAACCTAGAACAGAAATCAATATTGTCTTATATTTTATTTCCTATAGTAGAGAATACAAATTAATTTCTAAATTGTTAATACTTTCTGATAATATATGTAAGCCTCATAGTTTTTTAAAAACGCTTTTTGTCTCATCAGAAGCCTTTTCCAGCTTCACGCTGTATCCTGCACATGGCAGGGTAGGCAGAGAGAACTCGAACCCAGTGTCAAGACAATACGTTTCGTTCCCTACATTCTTGAATGAAATGTCTTCAAAATGTCTTTAATAAGCTTTCTTTTTATAAATATTATAAATATAAAAGTTTGTGAGTATGAATGTTTGTTCCATTTTCACTGAGAAATTACTGAACAAATATAGATGAAACTTTATAGTGATATAGATTATATAAAATATAAATAAGTTCAGAATAAAAAAGTAACGTCAAATTAAAATATTAAGTTCGATTACTTAAAATTTTAGTTTTTAGTGTATAAATATTGTTTTAAAGTGATGATGTTATCAGAACAAGAAAGTAATTGAAATTAGATCAGTATATAGTGTAAATGAAGCAGAAAACCGCGTTCCACATATTAATCTAAGTCAGTAAGAATTTAATTAAAGACTTCAATTAGACTAGAATGAAAATATGAAGTAATAAAATTGTATGGAAGCAAAACACAACTAATTAATAGGCCTCATTGAGAGTCTGTCGTTGTCGCTTACAGCGATATTTAAATGAAAATAAAAAAAAAGCATTCAGAAAAGCTATTGTTGTAGAAATATGTATGTTATTAAAATGTAGAGTGAACTGACACTATGTATGGTTTAATGAATTGCTTGCCAGTTTTATCATACGAGTACGTATGATACGTATCATGTGTGTGACTGTAAGCACGACAGGTTGTGGGTACCATCCCTGTTGGATGTAATGAAACATTTTCATTACAAATTATTAAATATTTTCATTTCTTCGCTCTGGTAATAAGGCGAAGTGCGGCGTTGAGAGACCGATACTCAACATGCAATTGCTCAAGCTCGGCGGAAAGTGGAGAACACAAACGAGTGGCTTAACACTTGGTTCCCAAGTTCCCTCTACCTACCTTGCCATGTGCGGAGTGACCCAAGTGACCCGCTCGCAGCTTCACTCCGCTTAATTTATACTATTTCATTTATTGATTAGTAATGTATTATCACTTTTAAGACAATATCTATACAATTAAAACTGATTTTTCAGCTGAATGAGTAAAAATGTTGTAGTAATTTAATAATCATTTCCTACAAGATATTCAATATATCTTCCATGTACAGAAAGTGATCAGTTACAGATTTATTATAAATATGTGAATGTTAGTTTTTTTTACTTAAATTGAAGTTTCGAACACACACCTTTTTATATATATTAAGTAGGACATAGAATACTTCTTACTAAAAAAATCATAGACAAGAATTATTTAAAAGAAAATGTAAATCTAACAACTTCAATGTCGTTAAATTACAAAAAAAAAACTTTGTTTTGAATTTTTGTTTTATAATAAACCAATATTCATATATTTCAAGATGGCAAAGCCAAGCCCATCCTATAGTCTTATGACAAAGCTAGGATCGCTACTTTTTAATTATAATATCGAAAGCACGTTCCCGATCGTGAGGTTAATCTTGTCAAACCAATTGGTTTTTACAAAGACATCGGGTGAAAAGGCTTTTTCTGTGAAATCGCAAGGACTTCCGAAATATTTAAAAGGTGGTAAGGGCGTGTCCTTCGGGACTTGAACCAATGCTTGCGGATGAGCGAAGTGAGACTTTTTCTTTCATAGGTACATTCTATACTCGTATATTTTCTAAGTTACAGTACATTCAACTATTTTTTGGAGTTCCGTACTTCAAAAGAGAAGAACTATTACAAAATTATAATTGTAGTTTATTTTATGCAAAAACATCTTTAATCCTTTATGCAAAAACACCTTTATCCTGTTGACTTGCAATCATGAAATTGATATAAAATTATTTTTCTGTCTAGTCCGACTCGCACTTGACTGTTCTCTATTTTCAAACATTCTGTCATTACTAACAATGTATAATTTATACTATACTACATGGTATTTCCCATAAATGGCATGGTAGGCAGGAGAAGCCTAGTGTTAAGATATTCCATATGTACTGCCCAGTTAACGCGACATTGCTTGTTAACTTACGTAACTTAACTCCGCGCTTTAGCTGGAAAAAGTGCGAAACTAAGTATTTTTCTACAATTAAGTACGCAGAGATAGCATCTTGGTTTAGTTAATATTTAAAACCTATATAAATTACATCAATGCATTATAGTTAGTATAATCCGATATCAGTGCAGTACAGTAAAGGATTTTAATATAACAAAGTTAATAACATGGACTTGTACAGAAAACTGGATTATTTACATATATAGGCCTGTTGGGGGGTACTTAGGGGGTATCTTCACTAAGCATACATAAAATAAAAAAAAACAATCCATTTCTGCGTACTGATAGCGGAATAAAACATTTGCGGCGTTGAGCTCCACCACTGAACATGCAATTTCTACAGATTTTGGCAAAAAGTGGGGAAGGCTAGGTTCGCAGATTCCCTCTGCCTACCTCTATCTCCAGCAGACACAGCGTAAAGCTAAAACAATAATTAATTACTTCCATCTGACCATGCTGTAAAATCTGTATATATAAGCTAATCCTGTAATTGAAAAAACTATATAATTAATATCCACAAATCTTATAATACGATTCAATTTACATAAAAATCAATATATTTGTATTACCTCAGTAGTATTTAATTTAAATCACCCTGTAAATTAATATTATAGGTAAATATGATAAATTGGTATCACTAAATGAAATTGCTATGTTATATAAAGTATATGTGATGTATAGTGATTAACATTAATTTTAAAAGAATGCCATATTTGTGATACGTCATTTTTTGAATTATTCTTTGTGTGGGGGAAGAATTATCAATGTTACTTAATTTTTTCCTTAAAAGTGTTTATTTAATAATTCTTTACTATTTTTATAGTGTTCATCCACAGTTAGGGCCAGTTCCACCTGTTATGAATAAAGTTTCAGACATTACAATTGATACTACCTCACAGACCAACGCTCTTTATTTGTGTTATTTTTTTCTGTTTCATCATAAAATTCCCTTACAACATTAATTGTATGGTGAAAATTTAATGTGAAATAGAAAAAATAGGTAAAAATAGGTGATGGAACGTTAACAACGCAAGAGAGTTATTGCTCACTTGGTTGATAAGGCTACCCAGTACTATATCAGCCATTTTTACTATTGATATATTCATTTTTTCTAAACTGACAAAAAATGATTTATAATAATCATTCATTTTTCTAAATAGTTATTTTTCTAAACTAATGGCCGGTTTCAGAACTGGCTGATATAGTACTAAATTTAAAAACGTATAATAATTTGAACGAAGCAGGATTTGAACCCGCGCCTCTTGGAATCCGTCCAAGTGCTCTGACCACTAAGCCATTCGTTCTCACCAAGCTCCGTCGAAATTTTTATACGCTTGTTACAACTTATTTATGTTGTTAGCGGAAATTTGTAAAATCTCCCTACAGAGATGATAACAACATAAATAAGTTGTAACAAGCGTATAAAAATACTAGAGCTGGGTTATTAATGTATAAAATAATTAATTTCCTGGAGTAAACATCGAACTCACACCCATCACGTATACAGTCACATGCTGAGCTGTAACGTTATGCCAAATATTATAAAATCTTAATTTAGACATTCATATTCTACTGAAACATTACATTAAGTACATATAACAGACCACAAATCAGCCCGAATCGCTCCCTCTACACCACTTGGGACGTCTATATATTTGAAAGTGACGAGTACCTTGTGGCTAAGTGAAGTCAATATGTGTACTTCTTAACCGACTTCAAAAAATTAGAACAGACTTTGACTTGTATGTATGTGCATGACATTGTTGGAATTGTGTACACTACACTACAGAGCTGTCTCAAAAATTAACTAAATAAAAAAGTTAAAAATATAAAAAACAAAGTGTTACAACAATCTAAAATTTATAGCCACCGCGTTATAATAACTCCGCAATAAGTGTTATATTTCTGACAGTCCATCGCGTGAACTAACGCTCTAAAAATACTATAAAATCCAAAATAACCCATAAAGTTAGAGGGCAACACTAGAAATTGCTTTTAACACGTACAATATCTAAACAAGTTGTTAGTTACTGTAATATTGTTTATTTTTAGTATTTTTTTATTATATTATGAATGTATGGAGGTTGTATGCCAAAGTAGTAGTAGATCTATGTTTTATGAATTAAAAAAAAATTGAGCATAAAAATGTATGACTTAGAATATTTTGTATTTTTACCACATTTTTTTTTAAATTAATGTCTTTTTAAATAAAAGATCCATGGCGTTGAGCTTCGCCTCAAATTTCGGCGGAAAGTGGAGAAGAAAAAGAAACTTGGTAACCTAATTTTAAGACACTTAGTTCTATTCCCAATTTTCAGCAAATTTAAGGTATTGTGTATTGGCGGAACTCAACACTACCCACAAAATAATAAATATTTCATTTTGTCGAGTGGGGATCGAACCCTGTACCTGTAGCGTTTACAAACACTTGTTTATACTCTTGCGCCACGAAGGCCTCAAGGAATATTTTTTTTGGAAATATATCTTCTTAATGCTACATAAGGCTATCGTGAACAGTGTATCAATGAGTGCCTGCGGATGCGACAAGTTGTAAATTCGATCCCCACTTGAAGAAATGAAATTTAATGTTTTATATTTTAACGCGGTGTTTGTTCTTGCAACAGACATATTATCTCGACTTTAATACATTAGTGAAAAATATTTTATTAACATTAAATTTGCTTTGGTTACTATTTACGAGATACAGTAAAAACTATTTATTTTAGTTAGGCGACTTTTCTTAATGCTCTTTGATATATAACCCTTTGAAAATGTTGTAAAATTTTTAATTTCAGATAACAATATTAAATTAGTAGTGTAGTCACGATATGTTTCATTTGGCTTTTATTTATAGCTCAATTGAAGCTATCATGGCATAGATCTTGCGCGATCGAACACGTTGGTTGGGGATTCGATTTTTATTTTGTTGTTTACCCTGTTATATTTAAGGTTTTATCTGCATATTTCTTAAATGGCTAGAAAGTTTTACTATAAAACAATATTCTATCTGATTTTTTTTGAAAACGTGTCAAAGTCCGGAAGCACATTACACCCGTGTATCGTGCGTTCAATTTCCGCTAATAATTATTTTTAGATGTTTTCTAATTAGGTATTTTTCTTCCAAAAATTGAGAATAATTTAAAAATAAAGAGAAATATTCTCTGAAATAATCCAATCATAGCATAAAGTTATTTTTAAATAGCATAAAGTTATTTTTAAATTTTAAAATTGCGTATTGATACACAAGTAGAAAATTCGAGGACTGTCGTGGCGCAGTGGCACAAGCGTGTGACTGTAACTGACAGTGACTGTAACTGACAGGTTGTGGGTGTGATTCCCACACGAGGAATAATATATTTAATATTTTTATATCCTGGCTCTAGTAACGCGTTGCGCTGTGGCGTTGAGTTTTCCCACTCAAAACTCAATTCCTCCTATATTTGGAAGAAATCGGTTAAATGCCTTAATAAGGAAGCAGTGTCTTAATACTTGATTCCTAGGTTCCCTCTGCATATATGCAGGGTACAACGTGAACCTAAAAATACTATCCATACGACAAAGCTAGAAGCTGCGTTTACCCCTTTCGACCTGACATTCGAGTAGGAATCAAAGTAGCAACCTTTCGCGTAAGGATTTGTACGTTTTTGCTCTTGCGTCACGACAGGCTTCAGTTTGGATGATTATAGTTCATAAGGCCTTAATCTACGCCGCTTATATATTCAACTATAATGAATTAAGAAAATAAACATATTTTAAAAAAAATGTACACGCTTACTTAATTTTATCTTAAACCTAAATCAAACCCGTGACCTCTACAAAATCAACCAACTCATAACTTATTCCTAATCAAGAATAATTGTACTAAGAATTGTTAACAACTAACAGTTATAATTTTAATATAAGGGTTAGTTTATTTCCATATTGTGTTTTTACGAATTAGTAAATTTAAATGTTACTTATAGACCGTTGTGGTATAGTGGAATAAAGTGTTTAAACTTATAGTGGGTTCGATTTTTTAAATGATTTATATTCTATGCAGCGGTAAACTTCGCCACGCCAGAATTTAACAAAATTTTAAATAACGGAAACTCTATATTTATTGTAATCTCTCATTCGCTAGTCCAATTTACGTAAATTTTAGTTAAGAACTACCGCGGTCAACAGGACTTTTTACTTAAACCGCATTAAAATTCATTTATCAATCCAACCGCTATGGTGCTACAAGCAAATAGACAGGTAATATATACAACACCCGTCTTTTTGATTCGGGGATTAAAAAAATCATTCCCATATCGTGTTTTTACCAAATATCATCGATTAAAAGTAATCTCGGTCAATTTGCTTTTATGCTATTATTTCTTAATAAATCGAGTTTTATTTATAAAGAACACGCAATTAGAGGAAAATTCATGGCTCTGTCGTTTTAATATTTTTTGAAGGAAAAAAATTGTACTAACTCTAAATTAATGGCGTACACATCAAATAAATTAAGAAGAATCTTAAGGCCTTTTTGGACGTAATTTTGTAAAAAAACGATATAATTTTTGAGATATTTTACTCTCTAATGAGGAATTTTAATTTGATACTGTAACCCGCATATAGCAAGGTAGGCAGAGAGAACTTCACGTACTGTATCCATACTTCATAAATTTTTAAGCATTGTGTGATGTGGAGCTTAACTCCGCGCTTTTTTATATATGAGGGCGGAGATGGGAACATAATTCGCTGCTTTGAATGGAAATCAAACCTAAGACAGTAATATTTTTTTCTAAAAGTAGCATTTTGATATCTATCATATATTTCTTTCATAGCTTCACTCTTTCTGCGCATGTCAAGGAATTTAGAAACCTAGAGTTAAGGATCTTCATTCCCGTTAGGATACTTTCGTTCTCCACTTTTCGTGAAATTTAAGATAGCGAATAAAACTAAAATTTAATATTTTAGTTTTAGTCGCTCGTTAAACTCGTTTTTCCTTGTTACCAGAGCGACTAAAACTAAAATATTGAATTTAAGTTTTATTCGCTCTGGTAACAAGGAAAAACGAGTTTCGTCATTCGACACGTAATATTTCATTTCCTTGAGTGGGGATCGAACCTGCAACCTGTCGCATTTACAGTCAAACGCTTGTGCTTTGCGCCACTATAGACTTCAATTACATTTAATAACATTACATATAATCTAACAAAAAACCTTTTAACTCCAAACACACTTTATTAGCACATCAAGAATATTGAATATTGAATTTGAACATGAATATTTTCTACAAAATGTATCTAATAGAAGAGAAAAATATAAGAATGTCGATAAAATCGTCAATGAACGGTAAGTGAGAGCGCGACACCGAACAAATAAGGGTTTAGTTACGCTTGGTTTGACATTAGCTTATATTGTTACAAGTGCACCATGTATAACGAATGTAATATAGGGTGTTAGGCAGATATTGACAAGTCAGAATCGAAGTTTGGAATTGGTTCTGTAGTATTATAGTATAAATCTTTGTTGTTTAGTCATTTAATATTGCACACTTTCAAACTTTGCTTCTACTGATTTTTTATAGCCAAAATAAACTACAACAAAGGTAGTCTATGTGTTATTCTGATGTATAAACTATTTTTCAGCATTATAGTAATAATAATTATAGTTCTCGTCCTTTTTTGTAGTGATAGCGTGAAAGTGGAATAAACCATCCACACAAGCGTTCACATTTATTATATTAGAAGTAAATGAGCCCGATACTATTGATTCTCCACTAAATTCATATATTTCCACATTTTAACAAACTCCAAGGTAGAAATTTCAAGCTCGAAGAAAGAAAAGCTCACAACTCTCAAACTGTTTCCGTCGTTTAAACTTTTTATAAAGCTCACTTTCAATTTATTACGTCCTTTTGAATCTTATGTTAGTAATTGAATGGGCTTTTGGCATAAATTGTGTCAACATTTACAACTCTGGCATCAGAGTGCTTGTTAATTTTATGTCAATAGCAGAACTTTGAAGTGCTTTAATGGTTTTTTATTCTATGAATATAAATTATTTATATATATCTGTATCTTATTATATAAGATCAAATCAAAATTCAAATACAATCTTTAGTTCCTGTGATTAGCGCGAGCAAACAAAGAAACTGTTGAGTTTATCAATATTAGTATAGACATAACATACATACCCTGTATCTCCCTACTTCATTACTAGAATGTTGGAAAAGTTTAATCGTGTGGTAAACGTCAAAATGTTTATCACTATGATAGTGATAGTTATTATGAAGTAAAAATAGTCCAAATGTGGTTATAAATATTTGAATTTGATTTCTAAAGTTGATGGAAATATATAATACTAGGAACCTTGCGGCTTCGCCCGCTTGAAGTATATGAATACTTATTTAATATACAAAAAATTCAAACAGCTGAAACCATAGTCAATAAGATATTTATTTAAAGAGTTTTGCTAGATTTTCACTTTTAATGACAAAATTATGTCTGCCATATTATTTAGTAAAAAATGATGTCTCTAAAATCTCTAAGAATATGTGTATAAAGTTATCCTAATAATCGGTTGAGTAGTTTTGGCATGAAAGCGAAATATACAAACTTACATGCTTTTTTTCAGTTCCACACTGTATCCCGCGCATGATAGGGTATACAGAGGGAACTTGGGAACCTAGTGTTAAGAAACTCCGTTTTGTTCCTCACTTTCCACCAAATTTAAGGCATTGTATGCTGAGTAGTGCAATTCAACGCCGCATTTGCCAGAGTAAAAAAATAAAAAATGAATTTAATTTAAAAATATTATATATTTATTTTTTGAGTGGGGATCGAACCAACAGCCTGACATTTACAGTCACCCGCTTGTGCCACTGCGCCTTACAGTCCTCAACTTATATTTACATTTATAATATTAGTATGAAGTATGATATGATGACTTTTGTCAAATTCTAACTGAAATTTGTTATCATCATTATCTTATATTTTTAATTAGATAAAGTACAGTGTTAGCTTGCACTAGGATTTTTATTAATCTATGTTTTTGTCTGTCTATTTGTGACTCTTTATATGCCTGTCTATGGCACCGCAACTCCTCAATAAATGAACCGATTTTTTTTTATTGAAGGCTTTATTTATCGCGGTCGTTCTTCTATTTTAGATAAAATCCAATTGCAGTTTAAGAGCTACAAGCACTCAGCCAAGTTAAGGTAGTGGTTTATTTTGTCGGTCCTTTTTTAAGATTTTCTTTTATTTAGAGAATATCTCAATGATGTTTAAATGTAATTTACAGTCACTCGCTTGTGTGATGTTGATTATTTTCTTTTCACAAAGGTTGAAATTTTTTGAGCCATAATTAATTATATATATGTATTTGTTTTATAACATATCACAGGTGGACCTCTAATTTGACCTCATAACCCTTTACGTCATTCAGTATACCATAAATAAATTATTCTACAGCAAAAAATATATAGGCCTTAGAAAAATGAGCCGTCATGGGACGCCTGGCAGATGTGAAACATCGTGTATGTACAAGCAATATGCATAAAAGATAATATTATTACAGGAATTAAATAAAGCCTAATGAGAAAATAAAGAATTACGAATT
>DWMZ01002359.1:0-14254 GCA_018249855.1 Eueides tales michaeli | reverse complement strand
ATCGCATCTGTCTAAGGTAGCTATTTCCTGGGATTATCGCATTGACAAAATAACTCTTTAGCTTTACAATATTAGTGCAAATTATTTGTAAAGTACGTAATTTATTTCATTGTATTATGATGAAGTATCTGAGTGTACTTTGCAAAATTTTGCAAAAAGCGATTCTTCATTTATGTTTTTTCATGATATTTATGACAAAATTATGATAGCTTTTTAGTTCCACGTTGTATCCTGCACATAGAAGACTTAGGGAACATGGGAACCTACTCTTACGACATTCCGTTCCCATTAAGTACTTTCGTTCCTCACTTTTCGCCAGATTTTGGTGCCTTGTTACCAGAGCGAAGAAATAAAAGTGTGAAATATTGCGTTTTTTCGAGTGAGTTGTGAACAATGCCATGATAGGCCTCAAACATGTGATTAGTTCATCTATAGTAGTTTAAAACATAATATGTAATATTCTATGGTTTGACCTTTGTTGTTGGTTTTTACAAGAAGTAGCGTTGCTTACTTTAACCTTTTATTATATTTGATTCAAATTCAAAATATTTATTCTTTATTCAAAGAGACTTTTGTAAGCACTTTTAATCGTCAAATGAACATAAATCTAGCACCGGCTCGGAATGCGTTTCTGCTGAGAAGAGCTAGCAAGAAACTCAACAATTACACTTTTCAATAATTATAGTGGAATATTGACTACAATATTCTAAAAAATATATAATTCGTTTTTATTTAGTTGATACTGGCTAAGAATTTGGAATGGCATGTCACTTGATCTTTTATTCTATTATTTTATAACTCTGCGTCGAATTCTAAGTATATTTTATGTGATCCTGCCTTAGTTTATTTACTAATTTCAATTACTTTCATGTCCTAATAATAACTTACATTATATCTTTTAAGACAATATCAATACACTGAAAATATTTTTTTTTGCCAAATAAAAAAAAAATGTAGTAATTTTGCCAGCTAAATATTTTAAATTGACTTAACTTTTTTATTTATTTACCGATTTAAATAAAACAAACAGTAAAGCCGTTTTCCGAATTGTCAAAACAGTAATAACGACGTTTCAACTGCTAATGTGGGGTCCGATTTAGTGAGCACGACGACATCTGTCAGCGGTATTAATTAATAATAGAGCGCAATATGTGGTGTAGCCGATGAAGATGATAATATGCTTGTATTTCAAGCATTTTTCGCAATCGAGGAAAGTGGCCATAGTTCCGCATGCTAACAGCATAATTCGAAAGACTAAATATTTTATTCCAGCATAATTCGAATAACTAAATAGTTTATTTAAATATAAAGTACTCGTATTTCATTCCAGCTTATAACGTAATTAAACAATTAAACTAACTATACTATTCAAACCTCAACTTTTAAGTTTTATTTAAGTCATTCATCCTAATGCAATCGAACGCCCAACGGTTGTTAATTATAAGACTTTTTTCCACAACGTTACGATGACCATTAAACGATCTCTACATATTAGCACTGCTTATTACTTACGCCATTTCCGAATAATCAAAACAGCGCACACATAGCGTACCACAGATGCGGTAAAATTCGTGTGACTTTGACGTTACATGTGACTTGACTAGTGCTTACAGTACTGACGGGTCGAAGAGTTAATATTATTTTGACGTCAATGTCCCTTTCCTCGATTACGAAAAATGCTTGACATGCAAGTTTTTTACCATCTTCATCGACTACATACACTACATACTCCATTCAGGTTTATGTCAAAAAAAAACTCTGTTCGGTTATGTTTAACTTGTTGAATTCGTAAACACACTCACAAGAGTTCTGAATTACATATACTGCTGTTGGCACGCTCACTAAATCGGTTCCTACGTTAGCAGTTGAAACGTCGTTTCTACTGTTTCGATAATTCGGAAAACGGCCAAAGGTTATTGCATAATATTTTCGTTAGCTGTTTTTCAATGTCAAAACTCAAAGCAAATGGCAACACTGGTTATTTCCCGCCGGCCGGTGTTATAAGTTGACGTAATTGTTGACAATTTGAATATTTCCATTTGGGAACTAGCGCGTGTGGTGTGTGATCGGTTACCGCGTGCTGACAATTAAATATAATTTAAAACACAAAATCATACAAAATGAAGGGCGATAACAAAAGTGTTGATCTTCAAGCTCTTAAGGACATCGCCAATAAATTGAGAATAGATAGTATTGTCGCTACAAATGCATCGAAATCCGGGTAAGCATAATAACCTCACTTAACATTGTCGCTACATTGAAGGACTAATGAAGGTTACCAAGTAGTATATTACTTATTGGAATCTTATAATTATTTTTAAGTCTAAAGTAGTTAATCATAATTGCTTAGAGAAAAAATTATAAATTCAGTGTAACAGTTATTGTCTTGTGGGAAACATGTGTCTATGGCCCCCCGCGACAGGGGGTTATTCTAGGTCAACGCTTACCATTTCAAATTAGAAAGATTATCATGTTTAAGTGCCATGACTCTGGCTATATTAAATCAATAATATTCATGATTGTGATATTAGTAAAATAAAAACTACTATATTCTTCAAATATACCGTATTAATCCAAGGTTAATAATTAATAGTGAGTATGTAATAAATTAGCATATAAATTTATTTGTTATATCTAGGGATATGTGAAAATTAAAAAAATACAAGGCTATGTAACTATAATGATGTAGGATGATATCGTTTTTTTATATTATTCAATGAAACAACAATATATCCTTATCTGATATAGATTACAATGATTCCTTATTGATTTTTTCATAAAGATAGTAATCTACTTGAATTATATGCCTTGTCATCAACTTGAGGTTGTTGCTTTAGTAACCTATATAATATTGATTAAATAGTTTTAAATTTCACTTTTCCTCATATAGCAAAGTATGTAAGGGACCTAGTGTCACAACACTCCCTTAGCACCTAGCTCTACAACAGTATACTTTGTGTAGTAAGCAGTAAAACTATTGATTTGCAATTTGTCTTATTGCCAGAGAAAAGAAATTTTCAAAATAATTATAGTTAGATGCTGATCAGCAATGCCACAATTACCTTTTATTGGAATATTGGAAGATATAAGAAAAATTAAACACCTCATATATTTTTTTTAATTTTTAAACTTATAATAATTTAATATATCTTCATTAAATGTAATTAAATAGACATAAAAAACATATTAAAGATGTTATTGTAAAACAATTTATTACAAAACAGGTAAAAAGATTATAGTATTATTTGAGACTTCCTCTTAGTATTGTTGTGAAATATGATTCCAATAACATATTCATGCTTTAAGATCTCTATATTGTTATATAAATTATTTTTTCCTGAGTAATTCCATCATTATTATATAATGACTAAAAAAAATCAGAAATCATACTAATTCAACTTTTAACCTTCAGATGTATTTCTATTTTCATATGTTTGACAAAAAAATGTTTTGTTTTTATTATATAACACTATATTATGCAAGTTAATTTAATTGTTGTTAATCGTTAGACACTATTACAATGTAGTTACAATGTACAAATTTTTGTGGCCACTTCACATGTAAATGAGAAGACAAAAATTAACATTTTTGAACTATTTAGTCAAAATTGTGCACAATTTTCAAAAATATAAATTAAAAACCTGATACACTAATATAGTATGCTTGTCATTATTTTATGCTTCGCTTGCTATTTATATAAGTATGAATTAAAAAAACATGTCATATCTTCAACTTGGTACTAAATAGATATCATATCTATTAGGAAGTCATTTATCTTACTCGGTAACCATAGTGTTTTAAAATTTTATCGAGATTATAATTTTTATGATTATTTGTACAATAGTTCACATATCTTTAAACTCACCTTTCCATACATAATATATTGAAATTCAATGAAAGGTAAGTTTTGGTGGATGATAAGGAACTATGCTGTATACCTATTTAGATAAATAAAATATTACAATAAGGTTGCAAGTTCTACCAATAGAAAATCCTTTTGTTTCCATTGCTTTTGTTACCTCTCAGGCAGATGTAGATTTTGAGTTTTTTGTTTTATGAAACTTATTGTTAAGTCACTCCATCCCTAATAAAACACTATCTTTTCTCACAAGAACATAGTCAAGTACGAAATAAGTGCTTAAAAACCCATCCACAGCTGATTTCAGTACAATCACAACTCATCAGCCATACTATAGGTTCAATCTCCTTCAACATAGTGTTAACATACTTTGTCCTTTAAATTAAGTCAAATTTTGTGTTGAAGTTAAGTAACTGCTAGTATCTATCTGCTTTTGAAATCCAAAAAAATTGTGCATGTAGAAAATAACTATTAAGCATATAAAAATTTCGACGGAGCTTGGTGAGGACGGATGGTTTAGTGGTCAGAGCGCTTGAACGGTTTTCAAGAGGCGCGCGCAGGTTCAAATCCTGCTTCATCCAAATTTTTATATGTTTTTAAATTTAGTAACTATTAATATTTTTGATATTGAGAAACATGTTTTTAAGTCACTCCGTTCCTCACATATCAAAAGACAATGTTTTCTCTCTGCCTGCCTACATTTATTTTTAATAATTCTGTGGAAAGGAACAGAATGTCAACACTACACCATTTGCGGGATCCAGCGTGACACTGTATCACTGAGTTTTAATGAAATATTTATAATTTGCCAGTCATCCCACATCATGCGCGTCCATGGCGGAGATCATGTCCGTGCTGTTCTTCCATACAATGCGCTACAAGGTGTCCGCACCGAGAGATCCATCTGCCGATAGATTTATATTGTCAAAAGTAAGTGATTGTTAGTAATAAGTTTTGGAGCCTGATTATTTGCAAACAAAATATTGCCATTTTCTCGATATTGTAAGAAGATATAGCGCAGAGTTAAATTCTGCTACACAATGTTTTGGAAAGTGAGTGGGTTTTGTGGAGAACGGAGTGGTTTAACACTAGTTTCGCCGTACAGCCTACCGTGCTATCGGAAAATATAGTTAAATCTGTAAAATGTAAACTGTTTGTTTGCTATTATTATAATAAAATTGTAACTGATCACTGTCGATATATGAAAAATGTAAGGTTGGAAAGAAAAAAATTATTTGGCATGTATCAATGTATAAATTAGAACTTGAACCAATCACGCGCTTCACGATGTTGTATACCGCATATAAGCAAACCAGGCAGAAAAAACCTGACAACCAAATGTTAAGACATCTCTCACCATTTTCCACCATTTTCATAGGCACTGCGTTCTGGGTGGCTAAAGTTAAGGGCGTGCTTGGCTTTTTATATGAGTGAAGAAATGATAATATTAAATAATTTAAGTGTGACCGAACCGAACTTCTCAATTGTTACCGAAGCCACAACTTGTCGCATGTACAATTACGTTCGTGCTTCTCTGTCACGACCGTCTGGAAATAAACAATCCTGGAAATAACAAACAAAAATATTTTTACAAATAGTATAATTATTTTTGTTTGTTTATTTCCCTGGATTAAAGTCCACACTTAGAAAAGAAAAATACTAATTTTATTTTCTCTCGAGAAACGATTATTCTAACGTTACGTCTTTGGGTAGCGGAAATTTTGTAAAAATCTCTCCCTACAGAGATGTTAACAACATAAATTATTTGTAACAAGCGTATATGAATTTCGATGTAGCTTGATGAGAACGTATGGCTTAGTAGGTCAGAGCGCTTGGACGGTTTCCAAGAGACGCGGGTATTTTTTTTATGGAAAAGACGGCAAACGAGCGTACGGGTCACCTGATGGTAAGTGAGCACCGCCGCCCACGGCCCTGTGTAGCACCAGAGGAGCTAGAGGAGCGTTGCCGGTCTGTAAGGTGAATGGGCACCGGGGCCCGGCATTACCCAATGCGAAACGCAGTGGACAAAGTCACTACTTAACGCCGGTTTTAAATGCCGGGGGTGGTAACAATCCGGTCGAGTCTGCCCGTGCGTGTTGCCATTGCTGACAACGTGACTCTCCCACTCGTACTTTAGTCGCCTCTTACGACACCATCAGTACCAGGGTGATCCTATTCTAAGCCGAAATCACACGGCGATTCAATTTTTTATACGTTTTTAAAATTCCTTTCCCTTTAGGGTCATGCAGCACCAATTCTCTACGCAGCGTGGGCTGAAGCTGGTCTCTTCCCCGTGGAAGAACTAACGAACCTTCGTAAGATAGATTCAGATTTGGAGGGTCACCCGACCCCCCGGTTGAACTTCATAGATGTTGGTACAGGTTCCCTTGGACAAGGTCTGGCTGTGGCAGCCGGTATGGCGTATGTGGGGAAATATTTCGATCAAGCACCTTATAGGTAAGATTCATTTAACTTTTTTTTTAGGGTGAACTTGAGAACCTAGTGTTAAGGCGCTTTCGTTCCGTTAACTGAAATTATTATATATTTTATCTCTTCAAATATTAATCGATCAACCTGTCGCCTTAACAATTATGTATTAAATATAAGTAAGTGACTTTGGATTGTATTTTGAATATATGTGTTTAATTTTATAGTCATCATAGCGCAGTGGTCAAATTCAACAGTTATGGGTTTTATTCCCATTTGGGGATATAAATTATTATTGTTTTCATTCTAATAATGAACGTATAATATATTGGAAATTAGGCTGGTGTGGGAAAACGGAGTGTTTAAACACTACGTTCTATTTGACTACTGTGATGTATGTGAGATACAGTTGCAATTAAAAAAAAATACTAATAACATTATACAGGGGGTTACTTTGATATGATTAACCTCATTATTTGCGTGAAGTATTCTTAAAAGAGTAAGAGAGTATGTAATTTTATATACAAAGAGGCCTGTTGTGGCGCAGCGGCACAAGCGTGTGGCTGTAACCGACAGGTTCTGGGTTCGATCCCCAGTCGAGGAAATGAAATATTTAATATTTCCAATTAAAATATTTAATGTTTCTTTTTTTCACTCTGATAATAAGGTGGCGAACACGACACGCAATGCCTCAATTCGGAAAGTGGGGAACGGAAGTGGAACGGAGTGTCTAACCACTAGGTTCCCACTGCCTAACCTGCTAAAGTTATATATTTTTTTAGTTTTATTTTTATAGTAAAAAATAGAATCTAAATATCGTTCAGTTTTTCACTATGTTACGCACATGGCAGGGTAGGCATAGGGAACTCGGAACATAGTGTTAAGACACTCTCATTTCATTACCCTCTTCAAAAAAATCATATAATAAAATCTCTAATATAAAATGTTACTAGTCTTATATGGCGTATGTACTTGTATATATGACGTAAGTATATGACGTATGTATATGACGTATGTATATGACGTATGTATATGATTTATAATGACAATGCACGATTTCATTGTCTATATGGAAAGTTCGTATATATATGTCGCAGCCAAGTGGTTAAAATAGCTGGTCAGTTGCACAGCTAGTCCTTTCATTGAATACCGCCATTCAAACAAATGTCTAAACGTTACTTAGCCGGGTGACTGAAGACAACGTTCAACAATACAGCTAAACGACGCCTAGCCTACTGGTTAAATGTAAATTGCTAGGGTAACCATCATTGTAGAGTGGCAGAAATAAAAATGGAAATGAAATGGTTTTTTAGGTATATTTTATTTAATCATTTATTCTGGGATCAAAATGAAGTGACCGTAAGTTGTATAAAATAAATTATTGTGCATTATATTAAAAAATAAACTCAAAATCGATTATTATAATCATTTATTGCAAATAATAATTGCACTTAACAAATAATGAACATGGCAACGAATACTAACTACTTAACAAAAAAGTCTTAAGGTAACAAAATAACTTAAGGTAACAAAAAAAATCTTAAATCTCTTAATATATTTTTAAAATTATCAAAGATGCCAAATGAAAATTATCTATTTATTTACGCAACTTAAACTACTGTGGCATTTAGAGCCACAAAGATTTTATATCTTGAAACAAGCACATCTTAAAGTGCGAGATTGTTTTTGTGCTGGTTTACATGTACATTTTTGGAATCCTTGCCCCCCGAACTTTGATTCATTTGTCGCTTCTCGTAAAGTTATGGGGATATTTAAAATATCATCATCATAGATTTCGACTATCGGGAGCAATTCTTGCCACGCAAACCAATTTTTAATCGTTCCCGTTTTCGTGCCTACTGTATAAACTCCATTTCTAAATTCCACAATTTTGCCTTTGATATTTTTAGGCATAATTCGTATTGTTCGATCTTCTGGACTATTTCTTTTAAATATAAGATATTCTTTGTTGCCGGTGATCATTACATCGTACTTTGACAGCCAATAATAAGACATAGAAGTTCTACATTGTTTGTTATTCATGGACACCCTAGCGTTTTTCACAATGGTTATTACTTCGTCGATTCTTTAATTAGTCCAGGGTTTTCGGAATAATCCTGAAAATAAATAATACGAAAAATTTACATTTTTCAGTTGAAGCAATAGAAGATTTTTTTACATACAATAAATAGTTCATAATATGAAAAGTATTATACAATTTTCAATGCTACTACTACAGGTAGCATTGAAAATTGTATAATATTTTTCATAATTACGGGATGAATTAATTTGACTTCTTACTAATTTTGTAACAGTAAATATTCACATTCAATAGTAAAATATGTCAAGAAATACAACAAAGTTACCTTGATGATGAATTTCATATTCACGCAATTTTTTTTCAAACTTTCGTTGAAATTTGATCTCACTTGAATCACTCTCCGGCACCTCCATCTTCATCAAACTTTAGGACTTCGAAAACACCGGGAACTAACGTTTTATAATTTTCATTTACGACAAAACAACTCACGTGTATGAAAAGTACCACGTTGTTGACGCCATATTGTAAACAAATCGCAACTAGCGCCGCGGTGACGAAATAAAATATAACTTCAATATTGCGGCGGCTTTTCGGTTAGCTGCTTTGTTGAACGTTTTAAGTACGCTTAAGATTCAACTGTAAAGCTAGATATGCGATTGAATGGCGGTATTCAATGAAAGGGCTAGCTGTGCAACTGACCAGCTATTTTAACCACTTGGCTGCGACATATATATTGCCACGTGAATCATCTTTTGGATTTTTTCTATATATAACAACAAAGTTAATATGCTTTTAATAGAAAACTAACTAAATATATTTTTACTATTTTTAAAGTGTTATTCCATTATTAGGAAAGAAAAATACTAAATTTAAAAACGTATAAAAATTTGAACGAAGCAGGATTTGAACCCGCGCCTCTTGCCCGGACTCCTAGAGGCGGGGGTTCAAATCCTGCCTCGTTCAAATTTTTATACGTTTTTAAATTTAGTATTTAACTAAATATAATTTTAATATTAAAAATTTGAATATTAGAAGTTATTTAATTAACTTCAAAAAAGAAGGTCGTCTGTTTGATATATATGTATGTGAAAGCTTATACATACATACATACATCGATACACTCGTCGTAAGCTTTTCACGCTGTACCCCGCATGTGCATAGACAGAGGAAGTTGGGAACCTCTTCGTTCCCCCTTGATGCATACATATGTGAAATTATTGAAAATGGATAATATTTATTGGTGAAAATTGATGTTAGGTTTACAAGCCCGTTTTTATTTAGTTGTTTATGAAACACTCATTGATTAAATGGGTTTTTTGACGCAGAAGTACATGCGTGTCTAATGATAACACAAAGCGCGGCGTTGAGTTCCGCCGCTCCTAACACTCAATGTGAAAAAATCGGGAATTGAATGTAGGAAATGATGAGTTCTCTCTGCCTACTCAAAAAAAAACCAATAATTATATAATATTTTCCTAGAAAACGTATAAAAATGGACGCTTTCCATGATGCCCGGGTACATATCCGTCCAAACTTTTATCCATTTTCTAAAAAAAAGTATTCTTCCAAGTATGGAATATTACTTTAAATATATATTTTTTTGTATATTGCAGAGTGTTCTGCTTAATCGGCGACGGTGAATCAGCAGAGGGCAGCATATGGGAGGCGCTGCACTTCGCCAGTCACTACAAACTGGACAACTTGGTGGTGATATTTGATGTCAACCGACTGGGACAGTCCGAGCCAACGTCGTTGCAACATCAGGTGCTGTATTTTATATGGAAATAGATTCCAGGCGGCTTCGCCCGCTTGTTTTTTTTCTATAGGTTCACACTGTACATAACTGTTGATAAAGAGAACTCGGGAACCTTGTGGTGAAATGCTTTGTTTTCATTTATATACGTTCGTTTTGTTTACATCTTTTTCTTACTATATTATTGTATTATACTTAAATTTTATAATGACGGCTGTATACACGACAGGCTGTGGGTTGGTTCTCCAATAAAGAAAATGAAATATTTAGTTTTTTTTTATTTTTTCGCTCTGGTAACATAACGCGGCGTTGAGTTCCGCCAGCTAAAACGCAATGGATCAAATTCGGTGGAAAATGGGGAACGAAACGTAGTATCTTAAAACTAAGTTCCCAAGTACCCGGAAAAAAAATAGTGAATCAATGTCTTAGTTATTGTATGTAATATATTTATTTAATTTTAAATATTTGTATGACACTAAGATAAAGTAAAAGTAAGGCACAGTATAAAAATCACCATATTTCTATTCCACACTGTGGTTGTAGACAAGCTGTGCTACATTTTTTTATATATATATATATATATATATATATATATATATATATATATATATATATATATATATATATATATATATAAAAGTTGAATTAAATATAATTTAAAAATTGAAAAATTAGGAAATCAAAGAAATAAGCACTCCATTTTTTTCCCTACCCTATCCTAACCCTAAAAAAGCATATAAGTATCATATAATAAAAAAAAACATAGATGTTTTAATTGATAACAGTTGACATTCACTCGGACATGTTTAAAATATTATCATCGCATTGTTTATTTAAGAGTTATATAATGTTTATATGTAACCTCTAAAGGTTATCGAATTTCCTTTTTTTTTAAAAATGTCTTTTATTTAATATGGCCGATATTTTTTATTAATTTATTTTTATTAATACCAGCGTGCAATTTTAAATGAGAACATCAATTAATTGATTTTTTCATTTCTTCGCTTCAGTAACATGATTAAACTCGGTATTGTGATCCGCCATGTAGTATCTTAAAACAGGGTTCCCAGGTTCCCTCTGCCTACCCTACTATAACCAGATTACAGCATGAATCTAAAAAAAAAACAATAAAAATTAGCAAAAGTATAATTCAAAACGCCACAACCATTAAGAGAATGACCCTAATTACCCTGTTCTCACTTCCTTTCAGATGGAAGTATACGAGGCTCGTCTCAAGTCCTTTGGTTTTCACACTCTGGTGGTGGACGGCCATGATGTGTCGGAGCTGGTGAAGGCGTTTGATGAAGCTGCCACCATCACGGGGAAGCCCACGGCGCTAGTGGCCAAAACTTACAAGGGCAGGGGGTTCCCCGGGATTGAGGATAAGGATAACTGGCACGGAAAGGCCCTGGGGAGTGAAGGGGAGCGGATTATTAAGGTATGGGTTGTTTTTTTTTTTTTTTGTATTAGTATTTTAGTTTGTTTGTGTGGGGAATATAGTGGATTAGATATAGGATTAGTAGGATTGGCAAAGGGAACTTGGGAACCTGAGCTTAAGACACTCAGTTACCAATAAGTCACTTTCATTCCCCACAATAAAATTGAAATTGTTTTGTGTGGTTATAAAGATACAACTATCTTTATGTATGTTATAATGCTTGCTAAACAAGATGAGAGGAACTCTTTACCGGAGCGTAGAAACGGAAAATATTAAAAAATTAATTACCTCAACTGGGAATTGAACCCACAATCTACCGCGTTCACTGGCCTTTAATATATGTTATTCTTTATAAAAAAATGATACTGCACTGACTTTTAAAAACGAATGCATTAAAATATTGTAATTCTAACAGTCAAGTGCTATATGAAGAGTGTGTCGTACTCACGCGGTCGCCGTCGACCGACGTGGCCAGTAGCATTCTGACATATTATTATTATATTTTTAAAAAGAAAACGTATAAAAAATTCAACGTAACTGGATTTGAACCCCGATCTCTATGGAGATGGTCGAAGCGTTTTGACTAACCAAGCTATACGGTTGTATTTAACTATGTCGGAATGCAAATCCAGCTATATTCAATTTTTTCTAGGGTTTCTAAAGTAGTATTTTTCTTTACTAAGTGTGGAAAATTCTCTTTTTGAGGCCTATCGTGGCGCAGCAACTGTAACCGATAGGTTGTGGGTTCGATCACCACTCGAGGAAATTAAATATTTAATATTTTCAATTTAAATATAAAATGTTCCAATTCTTCGCTCTGGTAACAAGGCAAATGCGCGGCGTTTAGTTCCGCCACTCAACACGCAATGCCTCAAAGTCAGCGGAAAGTGGGGAACGGAAGTGGGACGGAGTGTCTTAACACTAGGTTCCCAAGTTCCCTCTGCCTACCCTGTCATGTGCGGGATACAGCGTGAAGCTGAGTTTGAGAAAATTCTCTTTAAATTTGTTAAAAAAAAATAAATTATTGAATTAGAACTTGTGACTATAGCATTATATTTTCGATTAGTATAAAAATGTACAAGTATATAATGACAAAAAAAAACGAATTTAGCAGGTTTTCACTCTAAATTGTCGATATGACAAGCTCTTTGTGTAATCTGTGGCCCTAGTACCACAATTGCAATATTAGATATTACACACTTACATACATACATACACACATACATATTTACACACTTACATACATACATATTTTAAACTAATTCTTATTTACTCCTTGAACGTTCTGATGTCCTGGTCTAACAAAAACATTAATCATCCGTTTACTTGTACATGGCATGTCGTGGCGCAGCGGCACAAGCATGTGATTGACTGTAAATGTGATGACAGATTGTGAAAAAAAAATTACACCCACAAAATACAAAAAAACAAACACAAACAAAATTACGCCCACACGGCGTTCAGTTGCGTCACTCAACACGCAATATCTCAATTTCAGCGAAAAGTATAGAAAGAAATGGAGTGTTTTAACACTATGTTCCCAAGTTCCCTCTGCCTACCCTGCCATGTGGGGCAGGGTAGAACTTGTGGAGCATACAGCGTGAAGCTAAGTTGGTTTTAATTGGCATTGGTTTCTATGTTTATAGTCAGGATCTACTTTTCTACTCAATGTACTCCACTTTGCCTCTGTTCTTAGTTTCAAATAAAACAATAGGTCTTCAACATCTTCTATAGTTAGTTCACGGTCTGAGTCTCATAGGAGACATGTGAGATGTGGTAACCAGAAACTAAGCTAAGAGTTCTTTTAGCTCAGCCAGACCGTTGTACAGGCCAACGATTGGCCAATTAGTATAATTAATTTATTATATTATGTTCATGACGAGATTTGTAGTACGTTTTTTATTACTGAAAGGGAAAAAAGAAAATGATTTCTTTAATTTGCCTTTTCGGTTAGTTTCAAATAAAACTATAGGTTTTTTTTTATCATAATTATGTATATAAATAAGTGTTTCCATATAATTTATAAACTAAAATAACATATACACGTATATATATATATATATATATATTCCAGCATCTACAGTCGCAAATAAAGAGCAGCCAGGTGTCGCTGAGCGCGCGCGGCCCGCAGGCGGAGGCGCCGCGCGTGCACCTGCGTGACGTCACGCTGTCGTCCCCGCCCGCGTACGCGCGCGGCGCGCTGGTGGCCACGCGCCTCGCGTACGGCAACGCGCTCAAGAAGATCGCGGACACCAACATGAGGTGCGGGAACCTGCGGTCGAGACGCTCTTTTTGTTTTACTAAATTTAAATATATATATAATAATTTGAACGAAGTAGGATTTGAACCCGCGCCCCTTGGAAACCCTCCGAGCGCTCTGGCCAACTAAGCCATTCGTTCTCGCCGAGCTACGTCGAAATTCTTATATGTTTGTTACAACTTATTTGTGTCGTTAGATAAGCGCTTGGACGGTTTCCAAGAGGCGCGGTTTCAAATTGGTTCGTTCAAGTTTTTATACGTTTTTAAATTTAGTATTTTTGTTTCCCACGTCACTATACCGAATTTAAGAGAACTTGGGGACCTAGTGTCAAGGCACTCCTTTCTGTTCGACCATGTGTAATTGAATTTGAGACGTTGTGTGTTGAGTGATGGAACTCACTGTCGCGCTTTACTTTGTTATCAGAGCGACGATATAGAACTGTTAAATATTTAATTGAAAATGTTATATAGCCCATT
>DWMZ01002358.1:0-14255 GCA_018249855.1 Eueides tales michaeli | reverse complement strand
CCCCACTCGAGGTAATGAAACATTTATTACTATCAATTTAAATATTTAATTTTTTTTTGTTTATTGCCTCACGCAACAACGTTTTAAACACGCAATCCTCAAATTTGACAGAAAGTGGGGAACGAAACGGGGTATCTTAACACTGGGTTCCCAAGTTCTGTCTTCTTACTCTGCCACAGCGTGAAGCTGACAGAGAGTTAAACTCACTCATTATTTGACAATTTAATTATAATTTACGCCTCAGATTGCGAATGTTAGTACATATATATGTATATATTATGATAAGACCTACTAATGTAAAGCTAATATTTAAGTTATTGTAGACTGATATCTGTGGTCTTTGAACCATGTAGGGTTTCCATGTCAAATATTTTAAGCTCCTCATTATGATAAAGACCAATTAATATTATTAAAAAATATATATTTACTAACCGTTTCTTAATGCGGATAAACTTTAACCATTTTTTTATGTAAAAGAGCTAAGATATTTTTTTATTATAAGTAATATTTAAAAAATATTCTTTTAAAAAAGGACAAAAACATTACTAATTACAAAATACCTGCATTTTTTTTTTAAACAAAGTAAATTAGACGTAATTTCGGTATGTATCTGTAGTGTCAACTTTTAAATCTAAGACATAATAAAATCTATAAAATTAAGAATAAATCACGGAGAGATCTGACGTATGGTAACACTGTATTTATACAAGAATATTTCTTATACTATTTATCAAAACATATGTTCTAAAATGTTTTCATTTAAGAAGTTACAAGTTATATTATTGCTAAATTTTGTAAGACAAATTCAAGCTTACTATCCACCATGGGTCGATGGGTACTCCGAAACAAATATTTGGCAAACACGATACTTTTGTAAAAATAACAGTGACCTGGTTCTCTCTTATAGAGTACAACCTTCTACTTATTATGTTTGGATAAATGAGATATTGGATACTGGAACGGAAATTACAGTGAAGTTTGATGCAGAACCTTCTATATTTGTTGTAAGTTATTATAGTACATATTGTTTTCAAAAATAAACAATTTTATGCTGTATCTTGAACGTAGAAGTGTAGAAACCAGGGAAACTAGTGATAAGACACTTTCGTTCCCCACTTACCACTGAATTCATGTGTCTTTACGTGTTGAGTGGCATTACTCTACACAGTGTTTTGCCTCGTTTCCAGATCTACGACTCATTATTGCTTTATAAATAATTTTCCATTACTTCGTCACTCACTATTGATTTGCTCAAACCACCTAAACATGATATTCTTCAACTAAACCGTGACGTCCTGGTACCTGCCATTATAAAAATGGTTTTCTTTATTTTTAACATTGCATCTCATTTACAGACAGGGTAGACTGAGAGAATTTAGATAAAGACACTCGATTCCTCTTTACTGAATTTGTGGCATTGCGTGTCGAAGGGAGAAATTCAACGCTGCGCTTTGCCTTGTTACCAGAGCGTAGAAATGAAAAAAATAGATATGCCATCTCGAGAGGTGATCTACCCCACAACCTATCGTATTTACAGTCACTTGTGCCCTTATGCAAAGGTTGAAAATATTTAACTTATTAAATGTTTCAGAACAACGAAGATATTATTAAAAACAATTCTAATATTGTAAAAAGTAAAGATAATGTTAATAATATTTTTACTTTTGAGTTTGTTAATGTTACTCAGAAGCTACAAGAAATTTTCAAGGTGAAGGGAAACACACCGTATCACCAAACACATATAACTAGCCTAAAAATTAATGGTATTGAAAAATGCCTTAATCCAGATCTGGTAATAAAATGTTCTATATATTTTTTTTTTAATAATATATGTAGAAAGTTGATTGTACAAACCTAAATTTACTTTAGGCTTAAGAGATATACGTATATAAGAACGAAAAGAATATGAAATTACGACTACATTTTCTACTTTTAGTTCTTAATAACAGGGTCATGCGTTTTGCTGTATAGTAGGGTATTCAAGATAATTTTGCAATTTTTACTAAAAATTAAGTGTTAACTGGCGGAGCTCAACACCAAGCTTTGTCTTTGAAATCGCAGTTCGAACATGGCATGTATTAATGTATTGAATTTTTTTTTTAATTTTTTCTAATTGTCCGTACATTTGTGCACGTTACTCACAGAAAGAGATTAATCGCCAGTAAGTGACGCCGCAAACTGGTCTCTATTTCTAAAAGTGGTGGAGTGGGGTTTGAATGGCTAAGCTAATATCATACTTGAACAGACCTTACATTAGAAAACATATGTTTTATACTCAATGATTTTACAAAAACATCTTGTAGATATTATATATATAGATAAAATAAATAATATATTTCAGGAGATTTTCAAACATGATCAAAATTATCAAGGTCTTTCTAAGGCACACGATAAATTCTGTGGCAGACGAAAAATTATAGAGAGCTTTGAAGAAAAACCCCTTACTTCACAATCAGACAGACTGGGATTCTGGCCGTGGCACGCTACCATATATATAAATAATAATGCTAGAAATTATTATATCTGTGGAGGAACTCTTATTTCAACTCATTTAGTTCTAACAGGTAAACAATATTAAATTTAGACTATAAGTTAATACAACACTGCACCGGTTAAACAGAATATCACTACCAGAGAATCGTTGTTGTCATCTGCGTCTATTGTCATCAACATCGTAATCACCATAATGATCGTCATCATCTCATTATAATCATTATAAATCGGTTTTTAAGGTCTATCTTCTTTTTTTAAAAATTATATCATAATTCTTGTCTCCTGTTCCTTCCCATTCATATGCGGGTTACAGCGGTAAGCCGCATTGCAAAAAGTTTTAAAGTATTTTTAGTCATTTTCAGTAATATGTAAGTGTATTCTATTATATTTTAAAATTTTTTCTAATTTGCTTTTTCTATTATTAAGCTTCGTGCTGTGAACTGGAAAATGTAAACTTCTTTTGCTAACCAGCTTATTTATTAGATGAATAAAATTTACTTATACAGCAAATGTTTAATTTGATGACCGTGCATAGACAGAGATAGAGCAGATTTCAATTTTTTAAGTAAGTCCTTTGTTTCAGTTGCTCATTGCGTTACTGTGGGTAACGAAACGGTTGCATCAAACATGCTAGAAGTAGTTCTTGGAGAACATTCTCTTACCGAACAAGATGCGAAACAAACATCTAAGGTTTGAACTTGCCAAAAAAATAAATGACAACACCAAGAAATGAACAAATTGAGATGTTTAAAAGACTTCAATTTGTTTTTGACTAACTTAAGCTTTTTTTACCCTTGACGCAAAAATTATTTGGTCTGCTATAAATTTGACCTTTGTCTGTATATCTGCCCGTAGCACTTTAGCTCCTAAATAAAAGAACCCATTTGAATTATATTTTTCAATTAAGAGCCTTATTCGAGCGATTAAGTAAACTTTCTAGGTAGGGGATTTAAAAAAAAAGTAAATTTGTATTTTTGTTATTAAGCTTTAAGTTTAGCCAGTTTTGCAGGTTAGCGTGTTTGTATATTGCTGAGATTAGATAATAATTGAGAATGATAATGTAAGATAAGTAATAATTCCAGGGGAGTGTGCTAAATTTTGTATTCTTTTTTATATTTTGTCTACAACATTCTCGGTAACTAAAAGTGATATCGAGATTTTTTAAATTTGATTTGAATGGTTAGAAAATAGTAAAAGTTTCAATAAAATCGGATCAGTAGTATTTAAATTATTAAGCCCATAATATACCTAATATGAAATGTAATTAATTACAAAAACTTTTATAACTTTTACATGAATACAGGTCAATCAAGTAATTGTACACCAGAAATATAATTATACAATTTTAAATAACGATATTGCATTGCTGAAATTAAAGCAAGAAATAAATTATAACAATTATGTGCAACCAGCTTGTTTGTGGTTTGATCAAGCTTATGACCAAGATAATAAAGAAGAAATCATCGGAACGGTAAGTCACATTTTCTGTTTAAAAATATATTTTGAAGTGGAACAGTACTTTTGTTTTTTACATTAACTTTTTAAGTAAAACTCTCACTCAATTCGATAAATGAATCTTGAATAATTAATTCTTTTCTAGATTGTTAGTTCTTATTCGGGCGGAGAGAAAAGGCAAAATAATAAATTAAGCGTAGCTACTATACCAATAGTTCCAGATGTTACTTGCCTTCTCTACCAACCTGTCTTCTATCACATACTGTTGAATGGCTTAAAATTTTGCGCAGGGCCACAAAATGGTAATTTTTTAACTTTATATTCATAACTCTACTGTAAACAGGGCTGCCAGGCAGAAGGAACCTGGGAACCTAGTATTCTGTTCCTATTAAAACACTTTCGCTCTCCACGCTCCGCTTAATTCTGCACTTACTTTGCCTCGATACCAGAGCGAGAAATGAAAATAATAAATATTTAATTTCCTTAACTGGAGACCAATCCAACATGTCGAGAATGAGACAAATTGTCTCGTTTACCGTCTTACGCTAATGCCTCTGTCTCACAACTTGCCTCAAGTTACGCTATTTATTATTTGGGGAGGGGATGAAATGTAGCCTTGTGTTAAGGTATATTTTTTCCTAAATTTTTATAATCAGACATTTAAATTATTAGACATTCATAAATGCATTAATTTTATACTCCTTAAGCTCGGAATATATTGGAATTCATTAAAAATCTTTCTTTTTACCATTTCTTACCATTTCTTTTAGTTTAGAAAAAAATTACTGCTGAAAGACGCCATTTGTCGCGGTTGTTTAACAACGAGAGACCTAAAAGATTTTTACCATAAGCATTCCCTGGACTACTCTAGGTGTAGCGAGTTCAAATTCAATAATCTTCTCTTAGAACAACGTGAAAAATCGTTTTAGTTTAGTTTTGTTATCATTTTTATTATTTTTATTAAAATTTCAGTTACACTACCATGTAAAGATATTGGAAGTGCATTTATGGTGTTCATTGAAGATTATAAACCGACTAAAAATTTGTTTGGTCCAAACACCATGAAGGGACCAGGAGCTTGGTATGTAAAGGGAATTGTATCTGCTACCCTCAAGAGTTATAATGACAATGTAGAAGAGTGTGATCCCGAAGGCTACACAGTGTTCACAGATGTTGATAAATATAGAAATTGGATAGTTAGTTATATGACAAATGGCAGTGCCAATGGAGTAGAATAATATTTCTTCACCATTATATTAAATAATAACTATATATGGTTTAACTAATAAGTAAATTTTATTTAACAATAAAATAATAAGTATATTACATTTAAGTAACAAGTGATTTTTTATTTAACATAGATATATGATTTAAGCGTGATTTAGGTATATCTGGGAAAAATGTTTTAGTATAGACGGCCAATACGAAATGGGATAAGCGTGTTGCTGATGATAACAAAATCATGTGAAAAGATCACCCGGAAGAAATGTATAAATAGGTTGATGACCTTGGACGAGGCGAAAGAGCTATGCTGAGACCGTAGCGTTTGGCGCTCCGTTTTCTCTACCTACTGCACTGGGGATATAGCATGAAGTTAAGTTAGTGTTTATAATAAAAAAATAAAATTTTTTACCGCTGTCATAGCGCAGGGACGTGTGATTGCAAATGCGACTTGTTGCAGAAGTTGCTACGAATGATATAATCAATTCTTTTAAAACTGAGATTAAAAATTAACGGGCAAATATTTTGGGCGACGTTACCGCCATAATCGGTCTGTACAAAATCAAAATATTATTAATTCAATTAGTCCGTTACAAGTACTTTTTAATCGTCAAATTACATAGAAATGTCTGTAGTGTCAGTACTACAGGAAGCTACCACCAGCTCAGAGGGCGGGTCTATTAAGAAGAGCCGGCAAGAAACTGAACAGTTGCTCTTTTCACAAAATAAATTAAAATAAATATATATCATGATAATAATCTTGAATTGAATTGCTTTGCCCAACAATAAAATTTTAACTTTCACTTTAAATTTTTTAATGCCACTTAAACATATCTCACAACAGATCCGCTTATAGTTTAAAAGTCTCTCTAAAGTCTAAAATTACTTGCGGAATTTTGTTATACATACGTCACATAAAAGACCTAGTAACTTTTTGAACAGCTTATTTTTACTTCTTGTATTGATATCATATCTATCACTGTTCTTTAAGTGATTGTGGATATTTTTCCGAACAAGTAATATATTCTCATATATGTACTGTGATGCAATCGTAAGAACATCCCTTTCTGTAAAAAATGCTTCCCTAGCTCCCATGCAGTAAATGGCCTGAAGTGCTCTTTTTTATATTACGAATATAGATTCGCTATCTGCAGCATTGCCCCAAAGTAATATTCCATAGGATAATATTATTTCTGTGCGTTTTATTTCTGTGCGTTTAATAATAAATTATTAATAATAAGCCAGTGAAGTATTTGCGATTGCACTATTCACTTCGTCATAATTGCCTCTTTTACGATCTTCTTTAATAATTAACGAAGCATCAGCAAATAGTACCACATTGCATAAATTACTAAAGCAATAGAGGAGGTAATTTATATACATTAAAAACAAAAGAAACCCCTAGAATCGATCCTTGTGAGACACCCATCCGCAGAAAAAGAAAGCTACCGGGAGACTTTACATTATTTAAAGTACCGAGCTCTTATTACTCAGGTATGAAGCAATGACATCACGAGCACTGCCTTTGACTCCACAATGGCTAAATTTACGTAATTACGTATCGCGGTCAACGCAGTTAAAAACCTTAGACAGATCACAAAACAACCCAACCGCATTTTGCGAGTTTTCTGAACCGTCATAAATGCAATTAAGGAGGACAACACCCGCATCTGTAGTAGATCTGCATCTAGAAATACTAAGGTACTACTTTACTGTTTTTCATGACGTCGGCAAAATACCTATATCAACACATTTATTAAATATCAATAATAAGTAAGGGGCAATATGTATTATAATAGAGCTCAGTAACTTAACACATATATCTCATAGATCATCACTTTTTTTACAATAAGACTTTTAAAAGATTTAATAATATTCTCTGGGATAACATGTACAAACGTAAAGTTAGTGATATATTTACAAGCAATTGATGAGATTTTTATATCAAGTCCGAGAATTGTTTATTTAACAAATATTAAAGACTAATTAAAAAAGTATTCCACAGATCCAAAAAAAAGCTTTATAATTCAACGACAATTTCAAGTGTTTAATACAAAACATTTGTGTCCAATATCGTAACCGTTTCGATCGATTTATTGTGCATTATGTGAGTATAAAATTACTTAAAAAATTTGATTACTCCTCTAGTCGGCAATTTATAGTTTGTATATAGTATCTCTGCTTGACTGAACTGACCTTTTCTTATTTAGTAAATGAGAATAAAATATCGGATGATACGAGTATAGAATGCATGTAGGCTCAGGTACATGGGTCATCATCGCTAGTTGTAATGTATTTGTTACATTGTCAGTTTCACTCTTATTTTTCATTCTACATTTAGGCAAGAAAAATAATTGCTTATAAAAAATTATGTGACTAAGCGTGTGACTGTAAACGCGGCTGGTTGTGAGTTCAATCCCCACGAAGAAAGGATCCCTACATCGAGAAAATTAAATATTTAATATTTTCCAATTAAATATTTAATGTTTCCACTTCTTCCCTCTGGTAACTAGGTGAAGTGTGGCGTTGAATTCCACTAACCAACACAGAATGCCTCAAATTCGGCGGAAAGTTGGGTAACGGAACAGAATATCTTAGCACTAGGTCCCTAAGATTCCTCTACCTACCCTGCCATGTGCAAAATAGAGCGTGAAGCTGCCAAAAATATCTTTTGTAATTTAAATAATAGTTTCAATTGTTGGTATGAATAGACTACATCTTTCACAAATTTATGAGTCACACTTGAACCGCTAAATAATATCTAGACATGGCCTTGAGGAATGCTCATGTATTTTACATAACGTTCCTCCGGCGTCTAGATACTGCGTTCTCGAATCTTAACCGAGGTTACTCCCATCCTCTCTTACCACTTACTTTTACAGCGCAAATCTTTTACCCAACTGCGAAGGAAAGGTTATATTTTTAATGCGTATCTTGTTTGTACGAGTATATACGTGTTAAGAAATAATCACACCATGTATGATTCACCGCAATCTATTCCTTGAAGCTACCGCCATCGCTCCTTTGTTTCGCAAGACCACCCGAACGTCGAGTCTACCGAGATATATCATACCGACTGTGATTCACCGTTTGCGTTATATCATTTGATTTAATTTAAATATAATTTAGACTTTAGAGACCTACTTTTTGTTCTGACATCGATCAGATTGTCGCGTCTTAGAATTAGTTAATAGTAACACTAATAACTTAAATAAATATTTAAGTAAATTCGTTTCGGTTTATTTTGCATCTTAACGACAGCCGTACATAATTTACGTAATATTTTTTACTACCTTTTATCCAGACCCACCGAACAGAATAATAAAATTAAGTTATCGTTAGATGCGCCTTAGCAGCCCAAGTGTTTTTAGATAAATGATGTTAGCAAAAATCGGCAGCAGCAGTGCGGTAACTGTAACATGTCTTTATTTATAGTGAAATAAATCTGTTTTCAAATACTGCAATGTGGGTATCAAATTTAAGGGCTTTGTACAAGGACGTCAATAAAGAAAGAAAATCAAAAATATATTCAATATATTTTAACAAACATTCTCGCTATTTGTGCAACTAATTTGATATTTAAAACAGTTATGTATAATTAAAAATGACAAATCTGTCCTAATAACGGAAGTCGAAGTAAACGAATTTAATAAATCCTAAAAAAAAAAAAATACACCCATTGAAATTGTGTTGTAGTAAAACAAATCAAAAACAATACATATTTCTTTTGAAGTTGAAGCTGAAGAATAGTCAATGAAATCCACACAAGGGGCCTTGTAAAATCACAATATGTAGTAGGTTCCAACTCTTAATCCTAATAAATTATTTACTGTTTGGATAACTAATTTATAAAATTTGTATTAAAAATGATTATTTTCACAACATATATCCAGTATCCAGTCCCTGTATTTAGCTACATCAGTGAACACTGTATAGCCGTTAGGATCACATACAACCGCATCTTCTCTATCACTCTTCAAAGTGACAGAGACTATGCCTTTTACGTAATATGCTCCTGGTGCTTTTTTATTTCAGTTTGAAGTCATATGGGTTAGGCTTGTAAGCTTGTACATAAACAAGGAATCCTCCCCTACTGACACCGTTACATGGAGAAGTACCTAAAACACATAAGACAATTTTAATTACTATTATTAATGAATTACCCGCGGCTTCGCCTGCATGAGATACATCATTATTTATTTACTAACATTAGTCGTAACTATACATACACATTCATCGTTTTAAAGCAGCAACAAAAGTCAAAAAATGTTTTGAAATTATTGACAGAAATTCTTTGTTTAAAAGTCAGTAGACAAACAGGCGAAAAATAAAAAAAAAATGAGTTTTATTTAAATTATAATAAATACCCTTATAATATTTTTTCTCATACATTTTGTATGTAAGGCTTAAATTAATTATATTAAGTCTGATGTTCAGCGTTGATGCGGACTACTACTTAAGAATATATATACAGTTTCATAGCTTTACGCTGTATTCCGCGTATGACAGAGTAAGGAGAGAAAGCCTGGGAACCTAGTGTTAAGAGTGTTTTTACAACGTGGGGTACTTACTAACGGTCTGATTTACTAATCGGGCCATTAGAAGTTTTCCGGTCTCCAGGAAATTTCTTAAAGGTTAATAAAACTTAAATAGGTTCTTAAAATGAGCGTATTGATCCTAGCTACCCAGGTCTTCTCTGCCTACCTAATTATATGTATATATACAGCGTCGGGAATTATAGTATGGTTTCGTTGTCAATTAATACGGGATAATATTTATCTTTTTTGTAGGTAAAATTAATAATAAAAGCCAGCCAATCCAGATTTTCATTTGACCTTAATTCTCTACAATTTGGTCCAGTTGTGTATTTCGTAGGTAACTTCTTGAACTTTGTCGCTGCTTCTATATGAGTTTTCCCTACATTATCATTACACAATGGCAATGTCATCAGCAAAAGTTACTATGGTATTATTTTTCAAAAGTCTGTGCAACGTCAAGGAAGATAGTACTGCAAATTTCTTTACTTTCCAATGTTTTCTTAATGGGGTTTACTATTCTATCGACTTGATCAAAGGTTGAGTGTTTTTCTATAAAATCTATTATATATGTATATATTGATGATCTAGTAGCCTTCTTAAAAACAATTTTTCAAGTAGGTTGGAATTTATAGGTAGCAGTGAAATTGGTATGTAAGGATGGTTTACCCAGCTTTGCTATCATTACTACTTCGGCTACTTTCCATAAATCTGGCAGATATTTAATTCTAAATGCAGCACTGAATAAACTCGTAAGTTTAACTATCGCTTTTTTTGGCAGATTATGTTACATATCTCCTCAGATTAAATCAAATTCAGGATTTTTTTTCAGGTTTTTTTTTGTTTTATCTCATCCTAGACTTTTCTAAATGAAACAACATTTTTCTTTCATCCCAAAGTTTAATGGCGTTGGATCCAGGTTTTCATTATCTTCATTTGAAATTAAGATATTTTTAGACGTTCTGCGCACGCTTTGGTTTTTCTGCTTCTACTCAGATTGCAATAGATTGGATGTCTGGGTCTTACTATTTATTCAATTCATGTTGTTTGATATAGTGCTTTGATAATCTGATACGAGATATAGGTCTACATGTTCTATATGTAGGACTCCTTGTAGTTAATTTTCATTTTTATATAATAGTTCATTGCAATTCCAGCCTTAACTTTAAGCTCTCTAGTCGTTTTAAGCGTCCAGTTTTGTTCTAGTCATTAAGTTATAGTGGGTTTTCCTCTAGTCACTTAAGTAAATATTTTATTTTAAAATATTAAACATTTTACTTTCTCGAATGGGGATCGAACCCACAGCATATAGCATTTACTGTCACAGGTGCTTGACACTTGTGCCCCTGTGGCAAGACAAGCCTCGTGTTTTGTTTTTATTCTATTTATTTTACTTAATAAAATATTGAATTACAGCCGCACATTGTGTAATAAAAAATGGAGCACCTGTAAATCCAGAATCTATTGGCGTTATTCTTGGTAAATTTAGTCTGCTTGATACAGAAATGACAACTCAAGACAGAAAAGTAAGAGAAATATAAATTATAATTTATTATATCTAACTACCGTCAACGATTCTTCAATTGCCTCGCGTACTGGGATCCACTCTAGTAAAATTTTAAGTCTCAAACAGACCAGAGGACCAGATTCAGTAAGCTCACTCTGCAAGAATCCAGGGCAGTACGCGAGACAATTAAGGAATCTTTGGCGGTAGTTAGATATAATAATTATGGCAACTGACAGACGCATGCCACCTCAGTTCACCCGTGACCACGGACTACTGTAAAGTGCTTAAAACGTCGGGTTCCTAAAAATGTTTAAAATAGAATATACGCGATTAATCCGGTTACAATTATTTTATAGGAAATAAATCACTTATTATTATTATGTTTTAGTTTTTACGCTATATCTTACAAATGGCGGGGTATGCAGAGGGAACCTGGTAACCAATTGTTAGGACACTCTGATTTCTTTCACACTTTCTACCAAATTTAAGGTATTGCGGGGCTAGAGTTATTATGAGAGCGAAGAATTGTAAATATAATGTTTTTCATTTGAATATTGTTATTATAATTATTATTCTTCGAGATGGGATCGAACCCACAACCTTTTTACAGTGCTTGCGTAGTGCCACGACAAGACTAAAATTATTATATATAATTTTTAATTGCTAGAGAACTTAGAAAAGCAAAACTCTCGATGGTTAGTAAATCGATCTGAATGTATGTGCCATTTAATATACGAGGTGTGTTCAAATAATATCGCGAATTTTTAATTTTCACGGGTTACATCGAACCAAATTTCGTTATTTGTGATATTATGTTGGTACTCATATCTCTCACTTAACAGCTGCTTTGCTGTGCTTTGGCTCGTCTTTGGTTTCTACCTCTTCAAAAAATAGATCAAAGAACCCGTATCAAAATTTGTGTGAAAAACCGAGATTAAGTGCGCAGATTCCGAATATTGAGATAAAACTACCTGAACTAAACCAATATTTATCTGTGGTATGAAATATTCCTTTACAAGGCCGAAAAGATGTGAACGACGAAGAGTGTGCCAGATGCTCAAACACTTTAACAAAAGACGAAAAAAATAATGAAGTGAAGAAAATTGTATTGGCCAATCGACGAATTACCTTTAGAGAAGTTGCAGAGGATTTAGACATATCGCTTGTGCCATTCGATTTTTATCAATGGCTTGGGCATGAGACGGGTCGCCATGAAATTTGTACCAAAATTGCTCAATTACCAACAAAAACAGCATTGCATGATCTAAATTTGCTCCAGAGGGTCATAACTGGGTGGGTTTATGGTTTTGACTTAGAAACCAAAGCTCAATCATCTCAATGGGAGCAGCCGCACAAACCAAGACTGAAAAAAGCGTACCAAGTTCGGTCGAATGTAAATGTCTTGCTTACAGTTTTCTTCGATTGCATTATTTTCATTGATTGGGGCATGGTGCATCATGAACTTGTTACAAGGTAGTACGGTCAAAAAGACATTATCTGCAAGTAAAGTGGAATTTGCATGAAAAATGAAGCAACCCGCTAGAAACTCCCGGCTAGTGACTTGTTATCTCAGTGTAGAATGGGTTTCAAATCTGCTTACGGCTACAAGAAAAATGATAAATTTCAAGTGGTACGATATTAAAGAAATTTGCCGATTCAATTGCCAAATCCAACATTTTATACATAATTTTATTACTTACTTGTAATGTAAAATTTTACATACAACATTTTATTACTTACTTGTCATTGTTCAAGGTTTTCCGATTTATAGTCCACGACGAATTTGATCACAGAAATTTGAATAATGATATAGCTTTAATTAAATTGGACTCAGAGGCCAGTTTTAATAACTACGTCCAGCCAGCGTGCTTGTGGCTTGATGATATCTACGATCAACTAGACTCCTATGAAATTAAGGGAACGGTAAGGCGTTATTTCATTCAAACCATAAATTTTAAAAAGCATGTACATTTCTGAAATTGATCAAATGTTAAATTACAGTTATTATACATTATATATTTTCTTAGATTATCATTGTAGCCGTAATGATGAACAATAAAGACTTCTCACGGTTAGTACTGTGTATATTTATCTACACTTTACATATAGTTTGAACATAAATAATATAAAACAAAAGTAAATCACTATATACTTAACAACGACAAACTTAACCATATTGGTATATAAAACATAATACCATAATTGCAAGCAATACAAGAATGTAATAAGAAATCAATGAAATATAGTAAAGCGCATCGAGCGGCAAGCATCCAATGTTATAATTTTTATGTACCGACGACTTAGAGGTAGATTCTTATGCGACAACTTTGTAGTAGCCAAGTTGACGGTTTTCTTATACAAATATATTGAATATAAATACTTGTTTTACTATATATATATATATATATATATATATATATATATATATATATATATATATATATATATATATATATATATATATATATATATATAAATTCTATTAAATATTTTTTATTTACGTATGTGTCAAGTGAAATTTATAATTTATAAATAGATTAGAATATTAAACTTAAGTAATAGCCTGTGCTCAACTGGTCCAATCGAAACACCATTATTGAAGAAATGAATAAAGAAATTAATAAGTAAATTATTGAACGTAATATACCAAATAAGCGCTACTACACACGATATATTTTGATTCAAAAATTTAGGATAAACATAATTTAGGTAGACGCATTGAACCAATTTTATATAACGTATGTATGTACTTAGGTTGTAGGATGGGGCTTTGATCAGACAGAGTCTATTACTGACGAACTTCGTAAAACGACAATGCCACTTGTCCCAGAATAAATTTGTATCAGATATGATCCCGTTTTCTACAGCACTATGTTGAACGGAAAAAAGTTTTGTGCTGGACTTAATAACGGTAAGCTCCATAAAGTATTCTAGAATAAATGAACACTGAGAAGTGGTAAGAAATTGAAATCGTAATACAATTTTGAGGCTTAAATCTATTTTATTTTTATTTATTATCACACACATTGCAGAATAAGCAGAAA
>DWMZ01002357.1:0-14257 GCA_018249855.1 Eueides tales michaeli | reverse complement strand
ATATATATATATATATATATATATATATATATATATATATATATATATATATATATATATATATATATATATATATATATATATATATATATATATATATATAAGTAAGTATGTTGGTGTATATATATATATAGATATATGTATATGAAAATGTGTATTCACTCCATGTTTCATGTATAAGTGGAAACTGTATTGGCTTATGGAATGTATTAATGTATTAACTATATATGTTGTAAATGCTGTTCGTTTCACAATTTAAATAAAAGTAAAATAAGGAAAATAAATGTTAATATAATATTATGTCCAATATTGATAGCGTAAGTCATAGCAAATAACGTTCATTTAAATACAAAATTATTTTAATGAAAATTATTATTAAACAAAACGTATTCACATTTCTGATAGAAAATTGACTGTATTTTAATTTGTATGTAAGAAAATAAATTAAATTGATCTAAAATTACTAGGTGACTTTATTGTTAAATCAGTAGAGTATTGAAAGTATAGAGCTATATGTATGCTATATAACTTTACTATATACAGCTATATAGCATACATATAGGCCTATACTTGCATAATGTAATCGCCGTGTGATCCCAGCTTAGAATAGGATCACCCTGGTACTGATGGTGTCGTAAGAGGCGACTAAAGTACGAATGGAAGAGTCACGTTGTCAGCAATGACAACACGCATGGGCAGACTCGACCTGATTGTTACCACCCCCAGCATTTAAAACCGGCGTTAAGTAGTGGCCTTGGTCACTGCGTTTCGCATTGGATAATGCCGGGCCCCGGTGCCCATCCACCTTACAGACCGGCATCGCTCCTGTAGCTCCTCTGGTGCTACACGGGGCCGTGGGCGGCGGTGATCACTTACCATCAGGTGACCCGTACGCTCGTTTGCCGTGTCTTTTCCATAAAAAAAAAAAAAAATAAAAAAAAAAGAAAATATGAAGTCTGGCTCAAATTCGATTAAACAGAATAAGATAATAAATCTATCAATAGATACATATGTATGATTAATTTAAAATTTATTATTATAAAAAAAACTTATTTTTTTCTATTAAACTTAGCTTTTACATTACTAAAGATCTCACCAAAACATACACAATTATAACTAAGGATTGACAAGTTTCATTTCATAACAAAAATATGAAAAGTGAAAGTTTAACTTAAATTGAAAAAGCTCAAAAATGCTGAAATGCATTATCGTGCGCTGGAATTTAATGAATTAGTACTGTATTTTAAGAGCTGTTTATAGTGGAGTAAGAATAAGTGAAATACTAAATTTAAAAACGTATAAAAATTTGAACGAAGCAGGATTTGAACCCGCGCCTCTTGGAATCCGTCTAAGCGCTCTGACCACTAAGCCATTCGTTCTCACCAAGCTCTGTCGAAATTTTTATACGCCTGTTACAACTTATTTATGTTGTAACAAGCGTATAAAAATTACGGATTCCAAGAGGCGCGGGTTCAAATCCTGCTTCGTTCAAATTTAGTATTTTTCTTTCCTAAGTGTAGAATAACACTTTAAAAATAGTAAAAATAAAAAAAAATAAGTGAATTAAAATTCCGACGAAGCGTGAGAAAATATTTACGACCATCCGTCATAAAGTTCGTCGAGCTTTTCTCGTCATTATTTCTTTTCAAATAAATACGTTCATTCGATATCGATACTTAAGAGTTTTTAATTACAGAATAATCACGTCAATGGTTATTAAGAAGATATATTTATTTTATTTAACTTCATTGGTTTTAGTGATAATCATAGATTTACACTTTTTTTTAGTAGATTTCGGAAATTTTGTGGTGCGACATTCTGTTCTCCGCTCTCCATTATTGTGTGTTGAACGGAAAAACTCAACGCCGTGTGCGAACCAACTACCGTTGTATTTGCTATCACCCTATAGCACTACGACAATGTGTTACAAAAATTTTATAATTATTTATATATTTATATTTGAAATGCAAATTTATTTAAAAGACCTTGATACAACTTTACGAAATTGAATTTTCGAAGTTAATTTTAAAACACTAAATTATGTTTCATAGAATAAGTCACCTGTATTTTAATGTGAGTTCACAGAGTACTTATAATTATTTATCTTTTTTAAATTTAGTATTTTTCTTTTATAAGTTTGGAATAACATTTTAAAAATAGTAAATATTACGTACCTTTTATTGATCTTTACGTTGACTCGCGCACATAGCAGGACAGGTAAAAGGATGTTGGGTGTCTAGTGTTAAGACATTCAGTTCCATTCCTTACTTTCTAACAAATTTAAGATATTGCATGCTGAGTGACGGACCTCAACGATGTGCTTTGCCTTGTTACCGAAACGAAGAAATTAACATATTAAATATTTTAGTTCCTCAGTTACATTTCGAACCCAAAACCTACGTACCTACTTATTGTTATATTTTTTAAAAATAGTAAAACCATTAAAGAATTAACATGACAAGAAAAAGGTTACATAACTGTAAGCTGTAGCCTTTTTCTTGTCATGTAAGCTTAACAGCTTTGGTCACATTGACAGGGCTAAAACTGGCGTTTTAGCCCAAATTGTTATATATAATTTAAATATTAGCGTTCTTTGTTACGTAGTGGTACAACACCTGACGGTAAATGGGACGATGAAAGGATCGATGAAGAAAATGAGATATTTAATGTATCTATACATCACAAATTCTCAAAAAAAGCACAGAAGTACTAGTGATAGAATTACATCGACCAACATCCCTTTATAAATTCGTTTCCTCGTAATGCTAATTGAACGTGTCACCGTCATGTTTACAGTCAGATGTGATGCCGCTACGCTACGACAGTCTTAACCATATTGTTAATATCACCTTACAAAACTTTTGATTAAGATATTTTGAATGACATCCAGTATATATGTTTTCATAAATAATTTCTTTTGTATTCATTTTGAGTCAACGTTGTAAAGTAAATATCTATTAGCATGCTGTATCCCTTATATATCAGGATAAGCATAAGGAATTTATTTTCCACCTAATTAACGCAACATACTGGGTTAATTGCCAGGGCTCAATGCCGTTTTTTATTTTGTGCTATCAGAGCCAGTACATTAAATAATTCCTTCACGGTACGATTCCTACTATATATTAGTTACCTAGAACTTTTGCTTGCAGCCAGATGCTGTGCCGCTTCTCCACAACACCCAACAAAAACTGAGGAGCGGAAATGCCGTAATGGAAACGGAATTTCTTAGCATTAGTCTCCTAACCCTCAGCCTATCCTGCTTGGTACTACATACAGCTTGAATATAGAAAAAACTCAGGCCCAAAAAGCACTACCGCGACTTAGTAATTTAAGGGCTACAAAAGTGCTTGTAGCTCTTAAAAGGCTAATTTCATTTTCATAAAATATAACTAAAAACTACCGTCATGAGTTTAGCGTTTAAATAAAAACAGCACTCAAATCGGTTTGTTCATCCAGGAGTTACGGAGTCACGCACAGACAGACAAGTCAACGTTATAACATCTCCATTTACATCGGTGGTTAACAAACTAGATCCATTCTGCAATTCTAAACAGTTATATATAATAGCAGATATTCATTAATAGAACATTTTGTGCCGAATGAATGAATCGTATTTCACAGCTGAAAGTTTGGTTAACTGAAACTTTACCGTTTCACGTTGGTTCCAAGCTTTTTGTTTAAGTTTTGTTTTTAATATAAAATTTCGATGATTTTACTCAGTGTGTAATTAGAGAGTAGAGGTCCGTTAATTTTACTAGTTTATTGTGTGTTATAGTCATATTACAGAACCTCAATACAGAACCACAAGTATGTGACTGTAAACGTCATAATACAGTACCACAAGCATGTGAATGTAAACGCTCTTGGTTTATGGTTCGATCCATACAAGCGAAAATTAAATATTTAACATTTTTTTTTGTTCGATCTATCTCACTGGTGACAAAACTAAGCTCGCCTCTATGCCTAAAAATTCGACGAAAACTGGGAAACGGAAATGCCTAAATAGGAATTGTCCATGGTCCCTTTGCCTATCGTGTTATGTGCGGTACGTTGTAAAGCTAATGAAATACACCTCTATGTACGTTATTTCAACTTAAACTATATAAACAATTAGAATGCCTATTCATAAGATATTTATTTTCTTTTTACTTTAATTATATAATAAAAAAAAACAATTGAAATCTAAAATATCGTATGAATAAAACTTCATGTTAATATTACGATTTTTAGTTTTGATACTTCAATTTTTAATATTAGTAGACTGTGAGGATTACTGGATTAAATATGAATTTGGAAAAGATACGAGCTTTAGAATAGTTAGACTCGCCTACCTGTTGATGGCTTCTTGACGTTGTTCACCAGTCCAAAGGCTTCTTGATCTTTGGTGGCGTGGAAGATGGCATCGCCTTCACTAACTGGTATGACCACGTGTACATGGGCACGATGAATTTAATATAAATGTTCTTTGAAATATCACAATTAGTTTCTTGATATAGTTCTTACTTTTAAAAACTGTGTTTGCGAAAAGGTGCGGCGCGGATGCGGTTATTAAAGGTTGACACTTGACTATAACACCAGTGGTTCCCTTCGCGGTCTTCTTGCGACTGTGGTAGGCGAGTACTAATAGTAGGGTAGTAAGCTAAAAATATGATTGATTTAGAAAATCAAAGCTACCTGCTTCTTGGACATATGATCTTGCAAAGTATGAACAGGTGGCGTAACCAAGTTTGATTATGTAAATAATTCATTTGTAAATTCTAACTGCGTCAGACTAAAAATAACATTCCTTTAGAAAACGGGACAGGATATACCCTATATTGAAACTTTTGGTTAGGGAGAATAAAATTCTATATACTGCATATATTAAAACCTTTATATACTCTAAATTGCATATTGCACAGAAATATAAAAATAAACAACAAAAATTAATTTCTTGTAAAACAATGTACCAAAAGATGTTTTTCCCCAATGAAAATATTACTATTCTTCCAAAACCTCAGGCAAAAAACAACTGGATAATTCCGGTCGAAACCAGATTTGATCCGGATTATGCCTTTTAAGGTCAAGTTAATTGATAATAATAATAATAATTTCTTATTCTCTTTTATTCTGATTTAATAATTTTTATATTCATTGATTCTCACTTGGGTGAATACTCCCTAACTCGGGTTATAGTGATTTAATTTCCTTTTCCTCGTTCTGGTAGATACTGAAAGGCGTTTAGTTCCGCCAACAAGCAATGCCTACAAATTTGACAGAAAGTGGGGAACTGAAGTGTACTATTGCAAATGGAGTTAACACTAGTTTCCTTTGCCTACATTGCTAAGTGCAGAATAACGCGTTAAATCAATGAATTGTTTGGTTGGTTTAAAGCTTGGTTAAAAGCACTTTCCTTTATGGAATTAAATCATTATTAAAAATAATAATTAACTTTATGTAAATATTAAAAAAAACTAATTTTATATACAAACCTTAAATCTACATTTTGTATGTATGTATGTATGTATGTCTTATAGATTCATAGCAAATTGCCTTCGAAATCAATCGAAGCTTGACACTTTACACGATCATAGTTTCCAGTCCTTCTTAGAATTTGAGAAAAATCACACTATATGTACAATATTATTTTTATGCTATTTAGGTATACACACAAAAACAATTTTAAATGGAAAAGACTAGGTAATTGAGTGTACGGTTCACCTGATTGTTAATGATCACCGCCGCCCACGGCCCCATGTAACACCAGAGGAGCTACAGGTGCGTTGCTGGCCTTTAAGGTGCGCTTTTCAAGACGCTCACGTCATAGCGACTGGGAAGGTAGGCAGGTAGGTTATTTTACAATTGTGTGGCGCGTCAGCCATTGCGTATTCGTTTTTTTTATGGATTACATGGCAAACGAGCGTATGGGACACCTGATGGCGAGTGATCACGGCCGCCCACGACCACGGGGTCGTGGGCGGCCGTGATCACATCATGGCAGCACCAGAGGAGTTACAGGAGCGTTGCCGTTCTTTAATGTGGATGAGCACCGGGGCCCGGCGTTACCTAATGCGTGCCGGTTGAGTCGGCCCATGCGTGTTGCCCTTGCTGACAACGTGACTCTTCCACACGTACTATATATAATATTTAAATAATATACAATATTTAAATAATATTCTTTTTTACAATACCAAAAGATTAGAATGTTCTAATTTTTTTCAAACCTTTTATATAATTTACCTGCTTAGTTATGTTGTAAATAAAACACACCACGGACTTTGTTCGTCCGTGACTTTTTCTGCTCTTTATTTTTCTTTATACTTTTTGTGATTTAATATTTTTATGTATTATTTAAAATATAATACTCATTTACATAGTGTTAATTCAGAATAATTAGAGGGCCAGAGGGGCCCTGCTTAATGTTTTGCAATATTAAGATTATTTTACAATTTAGAGTGATTGTGGGCCAGAAGGATCCTGCTTAGAGTTTAATATTTGGTGGTAGATTTATCTACGATTTTAACGTACTATGTTAGTATGTATGAAAAATCTTGCAAGCTCAATTTGATCCACTTCTCAGTGTCTGATGAAATTTGGAATACTGAATAAACAGAATACACCAGGAAGCTGCCGATTATTTATAAATAGTACTATAGATTTAGAATAACGTTTATTTGTTTTAGTAGTAAGAGATGTACTTATTATAAGGTATCAAATAAAACTAATATTCCATTCATTTGATCCTGTAGGCAAATTCTCAGCTAAACTATAGTTAAAATTTACAAAATAAATTAATAAAACAAGAAAGTTAACGTTTTCACTCGCATCGCTTAGAATCGTAAAAAGGCTTTTTGCCCGATGAAAATTTTTTCATTGCTTCAAAATTTTAAAATTTTAACGTTATACGAGTACGGCTTGAGAAATAAGACGACGTCTTGTAATGAATTGAAATGTATCGCGTTATTTACAGTTGAGTGACGGTTCTGAATGCCTTGTTTGTATTAATATTACGCTTGTTGCAGGGTAGGCAGGGATAATTTAGTGTAAAAATATTCCGCTGTCTAAGCTGAGTGATGGAACTCAACGTCATAAATTAGATTTGCTACACTAAGAAAATAATTAATTTCCCTGCAGGAGAAAAAACCAACAACCACCTCACATTAAGACGGTCTCATTAACGATCATTATAGAAACTAATAGAGTAGTTCCTGTGTATCTGTTGTTATAAAAAATTGGTAAAGTCAAAACTTACATATATTTCACAGAAAAAAAAAACTACTGTAATTGTTGTATTTTAGGTAATATCATATAGATACAAGTGCATTTGCCAGCAAATTTAGGTACAATCCTGAAATTAGTACGGAGTCCTTGTTAGTCAAGTCCTTCTGATACTTCGTCAGTCTTTCAATAGTCATATGTAAGAACACGAAAAATATATAGGACTAAAGTCCTATATATTTTTCGTTGATAAATAAAAATGTATGAAAATTACAATACAAAAATTTTACTAATTAATATTTCAGTAGCAGGTGGTTCTTGGTCTAGACACGCTAACTCAGTATATAAGCCCACTTAAATATGGTAGTACCTCTAAGAATGGGGGACAAAAATGTATAGAGAGGGTGATTTTTTTTATTATATTTTTTTATATTATATATAAAAAATGTGGTTTTTAGTTATAAGACATTTCTCCATTGTATTTTTTTTACTAAAAAAGAAAATGCATAATAAGATATTTGAGTTCCGTGATCTAAGGTATTTAAAATAACACGAAGTATTAAACATTTTAAATGTAGTTTACTTTAGTAACTTTTTACTTTTAATAAAACGTTTCGATTTTCGCTGGAGATCTCAAGTGGTAAAAGTTTTCTAAGTCAAACTCACCTCAACAAATGGCAAGATACAGTTTATAGCAAGACAGACAGCAAGTATTTGGTAGTATGAGTTAGCAGTAATATGAGTTAGCAATCATACACACTCGGGCGTATGCTACCATTTTTCTTTCATCTTCACGCTGCATCCCGCACATAACAGGGTAAATGGAAGGGGCTGGGAACCTAGTGTAAAGATATCTTCTCCCTATTAAAACACTTTCTTTCTATTAGTAACTATTTTTAAATATTCTTGAAAATATTTAAGAATATTTAAGTAACCTTTCCCCATCGAGAATCAAACTCAAAACTTTCGAGTTTACACTATGATATTGTATCAATAAACTACTATAGTGTAAACTTGTGATTCATTTAATAAATACGAGGCAATAATAAATTTTCATATTACAAACTTATAAAAGCTCTTAAGCACTAATTACATAATGACATTTCAACTTAAAGTTAACTTTAAGTTGAAAACTATATAATGATATTTCAACTTAAAGTTAACTTTTATAATACGTGTTGATTGAATTTGTTAAATGACATTTTAATGGACGGAATTACGAGTAATTCTATAGTAAAATTTACTTTAGAAGTTTTAGCTAAGGCATACTTTATAGGCTTTTGGAGACTTTAAGGTATATTATTATTAATAATGAACGTTACTTTCCGAGTCTACGTATACCGGAGAGGTTTGGATTCGATCGCCACTAAAGCAACTACAAAATTTCAAGAAAAACTAAAAAAAATAGCATATGTTTATCTCTATTGAAATTTCGTCACGATTGGCTCAACGGTTTGATCGTAATTGCGTCACAGACAGAAAGGCAGAGTTACTTTCGAATTCATAATATTCGTATGAATTTGTTTTCCGTATCGTTAAAAAAAACTGTTATGTTAAAAAAAAAAACTAAATTTTTAAGTATCTTTGAAAGTCGGGGCAATAAATTATATCCTCGCTGATAAAGCATAGTGCGGCGCTGATTTCCACGGAAATACGGATTAAGTTCTTCGGCTTTGGCGAAAAACGACTTATAATTATGTTTTCTTTGTATTTCTACTAAAATACATTAATAACGATTACCCATACAATAACCAAAATAGTCCGTTAATTAAATAAACAAGAGAAATGATCATGGTTCTGACCCGACTGAACGAGTTTTTATAGTAATTTGTTATATGTGTGCATAAGTAATAAGACCGTATTAGCACAGTGGAATAATTTCTGAATTACATGAACGTCGTAAGTTTTATTGCCTTTTGTGAAAATTGATTATTTTCTCCTCCAGTCGGCCTGGTAACAAGACAAAGCAAACCGTTAATTTTACCAATCATTAAAAAAATATATGAAAAGTAAAATATTAAAGCAAATTATAATATATAAAGGCAGTTGAATTTTAGTATTTATTAAAAGCAAGTCTATTATTACTACTATATTATATTTGTTGTATGAGTATTTTGTTTGTATGTTTTAAAGAGATTGATCATTGCATTGGACAATACAATAATTTTCAAATTAAAGCATGAAAAAAAAACAATCGTAAAATAATACAATAAAGTAATGTTAAGCTCTTATAAGCTTTCGTCACAAGAACGAATCTAAATATGGAAATATAAAACAAAGAAGTAGATTGTTGACTTGTGAGTGTTGCTTTGTCATTTATTCGGAAGTCTCAGTCTTCTCAAACATATGTAACTCTGAAGACGAAATTCTCATGCTAATTTAAGAGAGGTCTTTTAAGAAAAGATGAACTTTGTATATATATATAAATATATATATAAAGGAGGACAGAGGAACCTCGGAAGTGTTAAGACTCTCCGCTTAGTTCCCCTCTTTCCGTCGGAACTCAACGCCGCACTTTGCCTTGTTATCAGAGCGACGAAGTAAAATTTGCTCGATGGGATGTAGTACTTATTGCCAATAGCTCTAAATAAAAGACTATAATTATTTCCAATGAGACCCTGTAGTTCCTGAGAAAATTACAACGCTTTAAAATAAACAAAACTTTATAGCATATAACTAAAAACAAAATAATACCATACTAAGCTATCACGCATGAAATTTAAGATATTTTTCGTTTTTTCTTTCATCTTCACGCTGCATCCCGCATATAACAGGGTAAATGGAGGGGGCTGGGAAACATTTTTGGAAATTTAAAAATAGCTTTTCTCTACAGAGAATCCAACTTAAAACTCTCGAGCTTACACTAAGATATTGTCTCACTACGCTACAATAGAGTGAACTTGTTCCCTTAATAAATACGAGGCAATACCAAAGTTCCATATCATAAACTTATAAAAGCTCTTAAGCACTAATTTACTATAGAATGACATTTCAACTTAAAATTAACTTCTTTAATACTTATTGATTGGATTTGTTTGGTACCATTTTAATGGACGGATTTAATTCAGTAATTAAATTTACTAAACTAAGCCATATTTAATTGGCTATTGAAGACTTTAAAGTATGTTATTATTTATAATGAACGTTGTTTTACGAGTCTACATTTTAATAACTACATTCTGTAACTTGAGGCCTGTCGTGGCGCAGTGGCACAAGCGTGTGACTGTTACCGACAGGCTGTGAGTTCGATTCCCACTCGAGGAAATAAAACATTTAATATTTTCAATTTAAACATTTAATGTTTTCATTTCTTGACATTGGTAACAAGGCATAATCCCGGTGTTGATTTCCGCCACTCAACACACAATGCTTCAATTTCGGCGGAACGGAAGTGGAACGGAGTGTTAACACTACGTTCTCAAGTTCCCTCCGCCTACCATTCTATGTGCAGGATACAGCGTAAAAAGAAAATAAATAAAAACTAGATTTTTTTATAAAAATTGTAGGAGTCGTGGCGCAGAAGCACAAGTGTATGACCGTACACCAGATATGCTGTGGATTTGATCGCCACTAAGACAACGACAAAATTTCTAGAAAAACTAAATAAAATAAGCAAAAAAATAGCTTATGTTTTTGTTTTTTTTGCCCGATACCTTCAAGTACTCTATATGATATTTTTTACAATTGGCTCATATGATTTTTTGTCACAATGGGCTTAGAAGTTTGGTCGTGATTGCGTCACAGACATAAAGGAGGGTTACTTTCGAATTAATAATATTAGTATGAATTTTAACTAAACACTAAAGACATGTTTTTCGTATTGTTAAAAAATACGTTATTTTAGAAAAACAACTAAATGTTTAGGTATCTATGAAAATCAAGGGCAAAAAAATATATCCTCGCTGATAAAGATTAGTGCGGCGTTAACTTCCGCGGAAATGCGGATTAGGTTCCTCGGCTTTGGCGGAAAACATCTCATAATTATGTTTTCCTTGTATTCCTCCTAAAATACATTACATTAGTAACGATTATTCACAAAACAACCAAAATAGTCCGTTAATTAGATAACAAGACAAATGATCATTGCTCTGACTGACATACATCACCCGACTGACCGTGTTTTTATAGTAATTTGTTATATGTCTGCATAATATTACTAAGCCCATAGTGACGCAGAGGGAACACTTCTGATTTACGCGAACGTTGTAAGTTCGTTTCGCTTTTTGTGAAAATGACTTATTTTCCTTTTTTTTTCTGGTCAGTCAGGTAACAAGACAAGGCCTTAATTGCGCCAATCAGTAAAAAAAATACGGAAAGTGGCAAAGTGAGTAAAGTCCAAGTGTGAATCGATAGCGCGCGTCACGTACTAATGGTTCTGTAACTTTATCTATAGAAATAGCAAAAAAAATACCTGTTTTAAATATTTATTTTATTCAATTTTTAATTAGATTTTTTCTATAATCTTTTTAAATACTTATTTTATTCAATTTTTTTAAAGTTGATTTTAATGCAGAGAAAACTAAAGTATATCGTCTGTGATAGTTCCCTCTGTTTAAATATCACATTCCATTAGGTGCAGCCTGGTGATAGACGGACAGATGTATGGAAAGTGAAGTCGTAGCAGGAGATCCCCATTTTACTCTTTGTATATAGAACAGCGAAATGGAATATTTTTGTATAGTAACTTGTTTATTTAAGTTAATATTAAGTGTTAAGAATTAATTGATGGAGCATTTCATAATTGTTTGTATTTAGTATAAGTAATATCATATTTTGTAATTCTGAATTGAAATTTTGTTTGTTGTGTATTATTAGAGGACTCCCTTTCACACTTTTAGCTTGATTTTCGAATTATTGTGTGTTGAGTGGCGGAATTCAGCACCGAGCTTTATTCTGTTATCTAAGTGACAAAAATCGAAATAACTGTCATATTTATAGACAGCTGTTGTGACGTTGGTATTACAACAAAAAATTAATACCCTCATATGTAAATAATCTTTACAGCTCCTAGAGCTTTTCACTTCTATGTCTCCATGAATTTAGTTGCACGTGCACATACATATGTATATGCAATCGATATTAATATTAAAGATCTGATAAATTTGTTTGATTGTTTGTATGAGCGTTAGTATCAGAGACGAGTGGTTCGAATTAAATATTAGAGTAAATTATTTTAGTGTTTGGTTGTAAATTTACCAAAGAAGTCTACAGACTTTTTACATTACGTTAATCGTTCGATCATCTCACTAATTTAAAGTTTGCCATGTGCCAAATTTGTCATGGCGCAGAAGTACAAGCGTGTGACTATAAATGTGACAAATTGTGGACACGACCCCATTCGAAGAGATAAACATTTAATATTTTCCTTTCTTCGTTTCATTAACAAGTCAAAGCACACGTTAAGTTACGTTACTCCACGCCGGAAATAGGGGAACGGAAGTGTCTTAATGAGAGCGGTGCGTCTTAAAACTAAGTGTCCAATTTCTCTCTTCCTACCCATGCTGTGTGCGTGAAGATGAAAAAAATATGTCATACTTGTGAACCCTTACCACATAATAAAAGAAGACGGAGAGTTGTGAAGATTTTTATAGGAACAAAATGTACACGTGATGTTAAAGAGTACGACAAAATCTAAAGTTTCAGAGGAGGCTTTTGTTGACAGATAAGCTGAAAGACATGAAACAACTGCCTATCGATCGTTTAGAAATAGTACTATAGGTTTAGAATAACGTTAATTTTGTATCAGCAATATTATTATGTGTCAAACATAATTATTATTCAATTTATGTGATGATGTAGACAAATAGATAAATAAATTAATAAAACAATATAGTTAACGTGTTTACTTGCACCGCGTAGATTTGTGAGAAAGCTTTTAGCCTGAGAATATTTTCATTGTCTTAAAGGTCTTCTAATGAAATAAAATGTATCGTGTTATTTACAATGCTGATGGTTCTGAATGCCTTGTTCGTTCTTATATTATTTTTTTCCTGCATCACGCCTTACCTCGCTTATTGCAGCGTAGACAGTGAGAGTTTAGTGTATAAATACTCCGTTACGTGAAAATTTATAGATATTTCACAGCAAAATATACAAACTAATATCAACCAGATCAATCGTGTATATTGGATTTGAAACATTTTTAGAAACCCGACGTTTCGAACACTTTACAGTAGTCCATGTTCACAGGTAGACTGAGGTGGCATTCGTCTATCAGTTGATATAATTATTATATCAAACTACCGCCAACTATTCCTTAATTGCCTCGCGTACTGCCATGGATTCTTGCAGAATGAGCTCACTTTATCGGGTCCTCTGGTGTGTTGTGCTTGAGACTAAATTTTTTAGGAGTGGATCCCAGGTGTTAGAAAGTTTTGAGCCATATTCTCTATTGGAATTAGAATGTTTCTGTATTTCAATAGCCTCGCGGATCATTCTAGGGGTATATCTATCCTCCCTAGCGAGTATGTGGGGTTTATCAAACCTGATATAATGGTTGGGTTTGTTCGCTGTATGCTCACACACTGCTGACTTTCATAAAATCTATGAAATTTTACTAATTTATGTTGCAGTAACACATGGTTCTTGGTCTAGACACGCTAACTCATGATTTAAGCCAGCTTAAATATGGTAGTACCACAAACATTGGGGGACAAAAATCTAAAGAGAGATCACTTTTATATTTATGGTTTTTTATTATTTCATTACAAGCGCTTTTGAACCGTCAAGTTACATAGAAATGTATGTAGTATCAGTATTAGCTTCCTGATTAAGTACCAACAGCAATTAAATCCCACGCATTCTTATTATGCTAATAATCTTGAATTGAATGATATGCTTTGCCAAATAATTTTAATTTTTTTAAAAACCTTCCTTAAAAAAATATCTAAAGCATTCTCGAGGACCCATGCTGTAAATGGCCCAAGCTGTACTTTTTTGAATTAAGAATATAGATTCGATATCTGCAGCATTGCCCCAAAGTAATATTCCATAGGACAATATACTATGAAAATAGCTAAAGTAGACTAGCCATGCAGTATCAACATCCGTAAGCTGC
>DWMZ01002356.1:0-14257 GCA_018249855.1 Eueides tales michaeli | reverse complement strand
AAGGTCTTCCTGGGGCAGTCAGATTAAAATACTATTATATTAAACATACGAACTCTCAAGCCACCAACAAGATAAACAACTCGTTGGAAATTGACGCTCTACTCGATGTTAATAATAAATCATTTACTTCTATTTCATTACTCATGTAAACATAAAAAAAAAGATAAAATTATTACCAGTCAAGCATATCAGTTTCTCTAATAAATTTAGATACAAAATTATTCAACATTATATTAATAAATAACCTTTATGTCGTTGCCGAAATTGATAGAGACTTATGAACTAAACATCAAATACCTACAAGAATATATATCATTAATCATTTACTTTTATTTCATTACTCATGTAAACATAAATAAAAATGATAAAATTATCACCAGTCAAGCGCATCAGTTTTTCTAATAAATTTAGATACAAAATTATTCAACATTATATAAATAACTAACCTTTATGTTGTTGCCGAAATTGATAGGGACTTATGAACCAATCATGAAATACCTACAAGAAACATGCCTAATTATATAAAAACGTATAGCTTTTCTCAATTTCACGAATTCCCTAGGCATGAGGAAGATTATCTTGAGTATAGAATTTTAATGGAAGGTGTACAACTCAATCCATACTAAATAAAAAGAGTGCTCTCTGTCAAGAAATAATACAAAACTCAGTCAGTCCGGTTAGGAAAGGAAAACCAAAATAAATAAAATTACACTACAAAATCTAGATTTGCTTTTATATAATTCGTTAAACGTTTTGGCCAAGTGTATAATGAGATAAGCACATCTAAATGTAGCTCAAAGGTGACTGTCTAACGCACCGCCCAAACTACTGGAGGAATCGGGCAGAGATTTGGCATGCAGGTAGATGTTATGACTTTGGCATCCGCTAAGAAAGGGTTTTTATCAATTTTAGCTTCAAAGGGGATGAAATAGGGGATGAAAGTTTGTAAGATTTTTTGTCAATTTCAAACCGATCGGGTTGAGTATTTGCTTGCATAAAGCTACTTAGACGTAGGCATCCCCTAAAAAAGGATTTTGATAAATTCCACCAGCGTGGGTATAAAATAATATAATAATAATAATAAAATAATTATTAATAATACTTTTCAACGTGAGCGTAGCCGCGGGCTAGACATACGTTAAGAAAGGATTTTAATCAATTCTACCCCCAAGGGGATGAAATATGGGATGAAAGTAACCACGATTACAAATTAGTCATCACAGACTGGATGAACACACTTTATTCAAAATCCTAATATTGTTCTAAAGCACATCCAGTGACGTCCACAGGCCTAAACACACACATACGTTCTAAGCATAATAACAAGTAGCATAAAAATAATATCACCAGATTTATGTATAATAAACGCTGCAATGATTTAGACAGATATATTAGATCGGGGTTGGCAAAATCGGCGGAAAGTTGAGAACAGAACGGAGTATCTTAACACTAAGTTCCCAAGTGCCCTCTGTCTACCCTGCCATGTTCGGGTTAGAGCGCGTAGCTGAGGATTTATATATTGTATTGGAAGGGAAGAATTTAAATGAATACTTAAAATACACATTATGCTAACAAAACTACGAATATATCCTACTCTGATCTCGCTGGGAAAATTTTCGCGAATTTTAGCGTTAAAAACAAATATCTCGCGTTAAAACAATCCCGGTGGACTACTTAAGTCCATCGTTAAGAATTTGATTTAAAACTTAAGTTTTTAAATACATTTCTATTATTTTTTTATATTTTACGAATTCATTTAAATCGAAATTTAAAAATAAATTTGCCTTTACCTTCCCTTCCAAAACAATACTTGGGTTATTATATAACACAAAAACTAACAAATATCACATACACTTCGTTTTCTGCTCTAAACCGAAGATTTTTGGCAAGTCAGCAGGATATGTATTTTTCTATGTGCCTAGAAATATAGTGATAAGATACTCCGATCCCATCAAGACACTTTCGTACCCCATTATCCGTTGAATCTTCGAAATATTGCTGTGTGTTGAGATAAATAACATTTTTAAGTTAGAGTGGAAGTTAACACCGTGCATTGCCTCGAAAACAGAGTCAGGATTTGAATATCTCCTCTTGTTCAAATCCAGCTAGTTCAAATTTTCATACATTTTCAAAATTAATATTTGTCTTTCATAAGTGTGGATCAACACTTTAGAAATAGTAAAAATATTTATATCCTACCTCTTGATTTGGCTTATAGTTCATTCGCGTTAAGAATGCAATGCAGAGTAATGGTGTATTCACAGTGGTGTCAAAATTCAAACAAGTTATCCTATTTTTAGTTATAAAGAACTTGGGCAATAAATTTCAACAACCAAGTCATTGTCATTGTTGTGAAGCTTTTGCAATTTATTTTTCACTCTAAGTAAATTATGTGCCATTCCGTTTTCCGCCTATTTAAATATTCTGTGCTTATTAAACGATCTGTTCTGCAAACGAATCTCATTAATCTCTGTCATAAACAGAAAATTGTATAATTTTATAGATTCATTTGGAGAATGGAGTGCGTTAGTATAAGTTCTCTCTGCCTTACTACACGCGGAAGAAACCGTGAACACTAATTAAGATTAGAATTCAAAATTAACATATTTAAACTAGTATTTACTCGTTTGTCATGACTGAATCACGACAATAATTAATATAAGTATACTATTCAAAACGAAACAAAGTAATATTTCTCTGAAAACGAAAACAGCTGTTTCTTTAATCCATTGAAAGCGTAACATAACCATAAAATAATTGCTACAATTTCCACACGAGGCGAGCTTTTATCCGAGCTTAAGCGATGTGAAATATTGAATTCTAAAATTTATACCGACAAAAGAGTTTGAAATATTGATTCGATAAATTTGCTTTAGAAACATTGTTAGCATAAAATTTCTAGAGAATACATAATAGTTGTAGGTTCGATATGCTCTATTTTCGGATTTTATAAGCACAATGTAAAGTTAACTTTTAAATTCAGAGAAAAGTGAAAACAAAGTGTTTTTACACTAATCAGTAATGAATTGCCTTGCTTACTCCGCTTTAATAATTATAGGCGTAAATAGCTGTAATCAGATTTTTTATCTATTAATATAAACATTGCCATGTTGACAAAATTTAATATCTTTTGTCATGTTGACATCTCTTTAGCTTCTAAATATATTCCATACGTAATAAAAAATATTTGCATAGTGAACAAAAACATGTCTTAACTTTTATAACTTGTTTATTTATAAACATATACTAGAGGAAAAAATAACTTTTACGGAATTAATTCTTTTCAAAGTTCGTTTGAACTTTCGCAAAGTAAGAGTTTGAGAATTTTTGTGAAGTTATTTTAATTATCAACAATAGGTATGTGAAATTGCAGGAACTATATGATATCCTTTTATTAATGCTAGTTCTAATATATTTGACAGAAAAATATTTTTCCCTTTTTTTTATGGAATTCCCATTCTTTTTTTTTATGGAAAAGAAACGGCTAACGAACGTGCGGGTTAGCTGATGGTAAGTGATCATCGCTGCCCACGGCCCCGTGTAGCACCAGAGGAGCTACAGGAGCGTTGCCAATCTGTAAGGTGGATGGGCACCGGGGCCGGGCATTACCCAATGCGAAACGCAGTGGCCAAAGCCACTACTTAACGCCGGTTTTAAATGCCGGATGTGGTAACAATACGGTCGAGTCTGCCCATGTGTGTTGCCATTGCTGACAACGTGACTCTTCCACACGCACTTTAGTCTTACGACACCATCAGTACCAGGGTGATCCTATTCTAAGCCGGAATCACACGAATCACACGTCTAAAAGTTGTTCAGCTCAAAGTTGGTAACGAAAGCGTTTTAATGGAAACTGACACTCAGCTTCCATTCATTTCCTTAGCCTAGGTTAGCCTAGGTTTCATAGTTGCCTTATGTCCAAATGCATAATTCTGATGTAAATTGTATATCATTATTGCCATGAGTGGGATACAGTGTGAAGTGAAGTGAAAAAAGTGAAAAAAAAAACCTTTCTCCAATTCAACACCCAGAACATCAAAGTTGTAATAAAAAGAGCATCTATTTTGATTACATTTACCTAATTAATTCCTAATTGAACTACCTAACTATAAAGCTGTTAATTAATTATATCAGTGTAATCACCCCTTTGTCACTACTAATTGCTATTAGTGTGGTGAATGACAGACATTTATTAAATCTTCAATGAAGTGCTTTCTGTGAAAAGATATTTTTAGAGAAAAAACATTCACACTTTTTACGAGGTTCTTTTAATTATTTTGACATATACAAGTATATATTTATAATATATATGCCTATAGCCAGCTAAAAATAGATGCATAATATTAATGGTCATTTACTTTAAAGTTGAAGTAACATTCTAAAAAATTTAATGTATGTAATAATTACGGGATGTGGAGCTCAGCCTCACGCTGAGTTAATAATTTAAAAATGAAATTATTTCTTTGTTCATTGGTTTTTCTCATGTTGACGCTTTTTAAACTCTCTCCTCCTCCTCAGATTCGCGATGCAACTCGCACATGGCAGGCAGCAGAGGGAACTTGGGAACCTAGTGTTAAGACACAACCTTCTTTCTATGTTTAACCCTCTCTTCTAATAAATACGTGCATTATATAAAATAAAGAAGATTGATGGTGCTGGAACTGTCTTGTATTTGTGAAAACACATATCTATTTTATAAGTTTTGTTCGTATGCTTGCAAGTTTAAAAAAAAACATTATTGTCATACTTGTACAGTTCAGTTCAATTCTTTAATTATGGAGTTCCACACAGAATCATATCCCCAATGTCACCTTAAAATGAGTCACACCAGCAGATTGTATGGTTCAAAAAGAGTATGTTTTTTTATTCTGAGTAATATTTTTTATTCTAAGGAAACTCAAAACACAATCTGATAAAAAACGAGTCCAAATGTTAAAAGATTTTTTAAGTCGGCGTAAAATATAACTATTATTCTTTTTTATTCTTACCCACCTTTATTCTTCTCACAGTTTTAGAGGAATGGTTTGACACCACCACGCTGACTGCTATAGATTCTCCATGTGAGTATGTTGCCTTGTCCAACCAAGCCTCAAGTTCCACCCTAAAAACAATATCTATATAAGATTTTTTTTCTAGTACACACTGTGCCTTGATTTATATGGAAGGATAAGCAAAGTGAACTTATAACTAATTCGATACTTTAAATCCAACGCTGAGGATTGTCATGCTAGAGCCGGTGCTGTTATAATAATTCATTATCTTACGTGTAGAGATATAATCCACATCAGTGTTTACTACAACAGTTATAATTTTTTTTATAGAAATGAATTTTAGAAAAAAAAAACATTCTCCGCTTTAACATTGATTTTTTATAACAACAACGTATTCATTCACTATAAGAAAAAAAGGTAAAACGGAAGTAAATTGTAAAAAATGTTATGAAACTTTTTATACATTTGTTGAGGCGCCTTGTTCATGTATTTTTGACATTAGATAACTTTTGTTGAATAATTGTTATATTACTTCGATTGTTTTAAAGTTTCTACGTACACACTCAGCTTGCTCAGCATACACACACACTTAGCAGGGTAGACATAGGGAATTTGAGAACCTAATGTTAAGACACTCCATTCTGTTTCCAACTCTCCGCCAAATTTAAGGCATTGCCTGTTGAGTGGTGGAAATCAACGCCGCGCTTGCCTTGTTACCAGAGTAAAGAAATTAAAACATTAAATATTTAAATTTAAAAAATATTTCCTTGACTTGGGATCGAACCTGACGCTTTATAGCCACATGCTTGTTCCCCTGCGCCACCACAAGTCTCTACTTTCAATGTTTATTTCCCTATTTATTTTTTCCCAAAATATAATTTTATTACAATATTGGCGATTTGACATCCAATATGTATATTACAAAAGGTTTGTTAATAAATTCTGATACAAAAGGTTTGTTAAAAATTCAATAAAAATGTTATCACAATACGTATTATACTATCGTAAATGAGTTGCGACTTTATGTCAACAGACCATCTTGTTTTCCATAAACAATCAACGGAATTACCACTCCTGCGCGAAGTCGCTTCAGTGAAACCTATTAGCAATGTTTCGATTTCAATCTACATTTGTTTCTTTTGTTTTGTATTTAACTTTTCTTTGTTATCGTTAGTTGTTTAATGATTTAATATAGTATTATAATGCTAATGAACTGTAGTACGCAAAGGTATAATAAAAAAATGCTTCAGATCTTATCCTGTATAGTAAAGTGGGTGGAGGCAACCTAGTATATAAGTCTGGGCCGTCTAAAGGAAGGCGAAACTTAAAAGCTAATAATTCCCCTAAGTTGCGATCGAATTCACATATATCGTATAACAATCAGACACTCACTGCACCGTATAGATGGATAGATTTATATATTTGTTTTAGTTTAAATATATTTACTAAAGATTAAAACTCTCATTTATATTTGAGATTTAGCTCTTTATTAGTTATATTAAAAACAACTGATTCAGACTTTGATGAAAAGAAACACTTTCTTAAAACTTATGAATTTGTAATGAGATATTTTTCTATTCACAGTTCGTTCGTTCGTACATTATACCCACTAATTAGTTAGCGATCGTTTTGTATTGTTATAGTTATTGTTACACAATTGCTATACAATAATTCTTGGAAAAATATGTAAAGCAAAAATAATAAGTAGAAAATGAATTGGGATCAGTCGTGGCGCAAGGACGTAATGGTACGAAATTGGCATGTTATGGGTTAGATTCTCGCTCATGGAATTTCTGGTAACAAGACAACGGCGTTAAGTTTCGCCACTCAAACGTAATATCTGAAGGATTTAGCGGAAACTAGAGGATGGAAGAGTGTTTTAACACTAGATTCGCTATTTCTCTACCTTCGATGATATGCGCGGGGTAGAGCGTGAAGTAAAAATAATGAAGCTAAAAATTTTGGAAACAGCACGATTTAATAATGAAAATATATGTATCGCAGTTCTGTGGAAATAATGATTTATTTCTCCTTTCTTTTAACAATTGTAGAAAACACGACGGAGGTCGTATTTATTTTCATTTAAAGGTATATATAATATCTAGAATCCGTAAGGAATCTGCTTCTCTCTTCTACACAGTAGGAATACAATAAAATGTAAAAAAAATATTTATGCTTTTATTTTATGAAAAAAAAGGTGAACTTAAAAAAATATTCTGTATTTTTTTTAAATAAAAAAATAAAAATATGCTGTAGCATTTTTTTATTTAGATGTTTCTTAAAATAGTGTATTCTTACTATTTTAATAAACGTCTAAATAAAAAAAGGACTCCTAAGAGTCTAAGATTTTAATCATAATACAAGAACTAAACCTATTAAAATGGAAATGGAAACACGTGAAAACAAATATCTGGTAATACGAAAATACTATAAGCGAAATTAGTATCTTTATTATACTTTGTATAAGATTCACAAGACAAGTCGAGTCGAACAAAGAGTCGTAGGAAATATGATTTTGCCATACAAATGTCAATACCTATTTCAGCCACACTGAAATGGGATTTTTGAAAATGAAAATACAAATGGTTTTTCTTCCTTATCAAAAAATCATTTCTCTAGTAGACAATAGAACTTGTATAATTTAGACATTTGTTGTATGAAATACAGTAGGAAATAAATGACTAAAATTTGGCCTACAGTTTAGGCAAACACTACAAGAGGATTTCTCAAAACTGCTACAGGAACGGTTTACAATTAGTATTTTCTTTTACGCTTCATCCTACACGTGGCAGGTTGGGCAAGAGAAACATCGGAAGCTAGTGTAAAGAATCTCTGACACTCTGCTCCGTTCTCCACTTTCCGCCAATTTCCGGCATTGTGTTTTGAGTAATGGATCTCAACACCGCTCTGTTAACAGAGGGAAGAAATGAAAATATTAAATATTTCATTTCCTCGAGTAGGGATATCCCACATGCATTTTTTCAATACATACTGAATTAATGACTAACCAGACTTTAAGGTAATTACCCCTTTCAGTTAATTTTATATGCTAAAGACACTTATTTTCCTTCGCCTTAAATTATGTTGTTATAAAGTATCTTTAAGAATTATTCAAGCATGAACTCCTAGTCTTCTTCCAAGGGACGACTTCAAAGAAACTTTGATCATTTTATTATGTTATATTTTGTCGTTTTCTTAAATAAAATAAATATGCTTGTGGTTTACAAAGGTCATGAAACTTATTTAGAGATCATTTAATTTTTGCTTTCAAATTTCATCTACCCACTATTTACACTATAGCAGAACAGTAAAAAACTGTCAGTACATTAATTTTACTTAGTAATACTTTTTCGCAAATATATTCAATGTTCAGACAGATGTGTTTAAAACACTTAATAGAATATGAATTTTCGATTTTTTATGTTTTTGTACAGACAAACACACAAGTTTTTGTATAATTGTACAAGCACATCTCATAAACTACTGAATCAATTTAAATAATTTGTTTGTTTTTATTGTATAACTATTAAGTCTGATCAAAATCTAACTTATTTTTGATTTCAAGACTTTTACACTTGATGTAGATATGCAGTGGTGCAGTTTATATGCAAAAATATACAAAGTCGTACATAACAATCCTTTTACAGTGTAATCTTAGGTTGACATATACATATTAAAAATCTGGAATGAAATTATAAAATGCTTTAATGTGTCTAACATGTCACGCATTTCCCATTGATATACATATAAAATTGAAACATCTGGAATGTATGATGTAAAACAATAAAAGCCTACTAACAGACTAGACTAATAATGAAGATATATTACATGACTATGTAACATATGTATATAATTTTGATCATTATTTTACGCTAAGAATACACCAAAATGTAAGTATTAAATATAACTAAAATATTAACTGCTGAAACGTTAAAGTCAATAATTTTGTATGCATATGCTCTTTACAACCGACACTAATATGTAGATCGTAAATTTAAGCTAAATACTAGCAAACTAAATATAAAAAATGATTCATAACAAAAATTTTAACATAATTCATTAATGGTTTTGCGCTAATCTACTACCTAAATGTATCACGTATTATAGAGATACGTCAACTCTTTTTTATATGCTTTTCTAATCGAAACTGTTTTCCGAGCTGAAGCCTATAGACTGACACTACTGCTATTTTAGGAAGATTGAAGATTTAAAAATGCTTGTAATGGCTTAATTGCTTACGACCAACACGTTTAGGAATATCATAAAAATGGCCCGAACGAATGGTCGGAATGTAGGGCATAGATTTCCTGTCTATGTTATATAAAATATAAGGTAATTTATTATTATTTTCATTTCCTTGCTATGCTAATAAGACAAAACACGTTATTGAGTTATGTCACTCTATATGTAATATCAAAAAAACTAGATGAAAAATGAGGACAGATTGTCTGCACACATTAGGTTCTCTTTACTTTCTCTAAAATACACAGAATACAGTTTTAACCCAAAAAAAGAATGATTTTGTATGAAAAACTACCGCCTTGTATAATTTTTATTTGAAAAATAGTTTTGTATTCAATAGAATTTGTTCATATGTTCAATAAAGATTGGTAATAAATTCAGACTTACTTACTATTCCAGTAGGAGAAATGACGTTAACCTATTTATTTATTGGCAACAGTTATTCATAACGTTTTACATTTCAATGACTTACTGCATTATGGTTTGCCAAATAAGAAAAAAAAAACTTTTCCAAGAGTTTATACTTAACATTAATATTTTCAATATTATATTATAAATTTGATCAATTGAAATATTTTGCTAATGAATTTGACTAAATGCATTCTAATTTCTTTTTTGCATTGTTTTTTATTTTTAAATTGACAATGAGTAATCGATTTACTATCGCCTATCGAGTTAATACGAATAAAAACTGTGAACTGAAACAACATATATAAGAAATAAATATAACAAAAATCGTATCAAGACAATCCTTTGTATTACTTCACTATTCGTTTAATTTCCAAGACATTGTGACATTTTTTTTTATCTTCACGCTGTATCCCGCACGAGGCAGAGTAGGCAGAGGGAACCCGGGAACCTAGTGTTACGACACTCCGTTCCGCTTCCGTTCCCCACTTTCCGCCAAATTTGAGGCATTGCGCGTTGAGTGGCGAAACTCAACGCCACGCTTTGCCTTATTACCAGAGCGAAGAAATGAAACATTAAATATTTAAATTGAAAATATTAAATTATTAAATGTTTCAATTCCTCGAGTGGGGATCGAACCCAGAACCTATCGGTTACAGTCGCACGTTTATGCCGCTGCGCCACGACAGGCCTCAACATTGTTACATGATTAAGGATAGTCAATAGTCTACTCCATTTCCCACTATTCGCTTAGATAACCAGACATTGAGAGATCTGGCGTAACTCCGCACCGCACTTTAGCTAACATAGTGGAGAGATGAAAATAATTTAAATGTAATCATTACTTTGAGTTTCTATGACATTCTGAGCTAAGACGATCTCTAAAAATAATAAAAAAATACAGCCTGATAAACATTAAGGTACTATTTTTTATAGCAAAATGACAGTTATCTAAAATATTTCGACAAGGCAAAGGTAAATCTTTAAGTAAATCTACAGGTACCATACAAAATATTCAGTGGATTTAGATAAGGGCGCAACAAAGCCTTCTCAGCCAATTTGTTCGCAATCCTTTCGTTTATATTTTTGTGTTGTAACTCAATTTGTTAAATAATGGAAAGCAATTTAACCAACCTTGGAGGCATTTAGGTTAAATTTTATCTTGTTTATTTGAAAAAAATAACATTAAAATGATTTGCGTTTTAAAAAATATGTACACAGTCGTTATGCATAATGTGCTATGAAGAAAATAAATTTATTAAATTAAACGATTTTTTCTTACTTTTAGACTATCTAGTTTGAAGACATCCGATTTTCAAGACATTTCTAGGTAATGTTGAGTTACAGAGCAGAACAAAACAGAGAGACACCCACATACGAAAGTCCTACGACCGTCGTATTTAAAAATTAAAGACAGCCTCTAAATTAATTTACGCTCAATAACATATAAAAACGTTATAATTATAATTATAGTTTACAACGTTAATCACAACAATAATTATTGGCAAATGGGATGGCACGTGGTGTACCGAGGCTTAACACCGCGTTTTGTCTTACAAAAGCGAGGAACGGGTATGCATAAATCTTAAAACATTATATTTCCAAGAAGAAATGAATACTTCTGTACTTATTTCTTCTTGGGAATCGAACCCACAAACGTCTCGTCTGAAACTTTCTCACTGTACCACATCGACCTTAATTTAAGATGTAAAAATAAAAAGACAATTAATAAAAATCTCCCACCTTCCATCAGATAAGATGAAGGGCTTTTCAACAGTCGCCCTCGGCGGTGCCGGCTCCATGTTCTCTGTAAATAATTTAATAATTTAGCTTTGTTATTTCTGTTTATACGGCAAAATGTTTTCTTGTACACTCATGTTTATGTTAACGTAACTCGTAAAAGTATTTTTTTTAGATGCGGAATGTGATTTTGGTATTTTTTCGTTGTTTGTTCGGTTATTATTCTTTATATGTCTGCCATCTTTTTGTGGATCATACACTTTTCTCTTCATAATATAATGATCACTATAAAAGAATTTTTTATTTATGTGTTCAGTTGTGGGTCCCATCACCTTTTTTTATCTACCAAAATTAAGAAATTAAAGTAAATCATATGTGACAATGAGGCCTGTCATAGGCACTGAGGCACAATCGTGTGAATGTAAACGCCACAGATTGTGGGTTCGATCCCCATTCGAGAAAGTGAAATATTTTTTACATTTATTTCACAAGGCAAAGCGCAGCGCTGAGTACCGCCAGGTTACGCCAGTCAATGCACAATGCCTTAAATTCGGCGGAAAGTGGGGAACCGAACGGAGTGGCATAACACTAAGTTCTCAAGTTCCCTCTGTCTTTCCTGCCATGTATGGGATACAGCGTGAAGTTGAGAGAGAATATAGTCACTCTTTTGTTAGCTGTTCGTTAAATTTGGAGATCTCATCTGAACCAAAAATAATATCTTCGTATAATTAAAAAAATATGTATTTTTTAATTATTTTCATTATCACTGTAATCCACTTTCAGCACTTTACTATGAAGGAAAGAAATTAACCTCATATTCAAAAGGATATTATTATGGCTATGTTAAAAATATCAATAGTTTTAATAAATTGATAAGAATCTACTACTATCGAGTTAAGCCAAAACTATCACAACGGCGCCCTTATGGTGTTTGATTTTTTACATTATTACAATAGTGTAACAAATAAGGACGTAGGTATATGGATATATACCAACAGAAAGCGTTTAGCTCTAGTATCGAACTGTTTCATATAAGATAAACAAAACGTTTGTTATTTTGGGAAATTTGTGGCAGTAGAAGCCAAAATAGTTGATTTTATGGTGGAAAATGGCAGATTTGGTTTGCGTAATATTTTTATTATATACATAAAAATGTGTATTATAAACAACTGTAACCTTGATTTACAATAAAGATATGTATAAAAAAGAAGATTTATATAACATATTATACATAATTTATGAATATAATCAACATTTTACAAAAAATATAAAGATTTCTTGTTTCTTTCTCGATCCATATTTGTCAATGGTTATATTCGTGATACATTTACATAGATACAAGCGTACCTATGTAAATGCATCACGTTGTGGACAATTCTCACTTGAGGTAACTTAATATTTTCATTTCTTCCCTCTGGTAACAAGCCAAAACGGCTATGAGTTCCGCCACTCAAAACGGAATGCTTCAAATTCAACGGAAAGTGGGAAACGGAAGTGTTTAAATGAGAACGAAGTGTCTTAACACTAAGTTCCCAAATTAACTCTGCCTCATGCTTCATGCTGTACCCCGCTTTATTACTACGATAAGAGAAACTAGTGTTTAAACTCACGATTCCTCACTTTCCGTCCAACAATCGAAATGTTGCGTTTCAAGTTAAACTTCAAGCAGAGCGTTGTCTATTTACCAGTGTAGGAAAATAAAAATAATTCACTCCCCCAAATTGGAATCAAGCCCAAAACCACCTTCATTAATTAAAATTTAACGCATAAATAATAATTTATTAAAAGTAATAACAGTCTCAATTTTTCTTTTGAACTTTATATATAAAAAATTGCTAAATACTTAAATAAAAAATAACCCAATATTCAAAAGCATGCAAATATATACAAAACTTATTAGCATTCAAATTCAGTTACCGCATATGTAATGACTTACATTGTACTGCGAACGATTGAAATTTTAATATAGTGGTTGAAAATTAATTAGCAAACATTGAAATCCTATTACACAGTTTCGAATATAGCAAAATTTAAATTCATATTACGTTGTATAGTTCTTTTTTATTCTTTTTATTATGTTATGATTTTGTAAAGAAAAAGTAGCTGTAACGTTGACTAAAATAGCTTATATGCTTAGTCTGGCCATAATACTGTTATAATTAAAAATAAACAAAATGTTATTTTTCAATTTGGAATCTGTCATTTACATATTATTGTTCATAGTGTTTTGATATTGTAAAATATTTTATAATATTAGAATAAAAGATGATAAAGGCAAACGAATCTCTGCGATGGCATAACGTAAAGTAGGTATGGAGCCAAATACCATTCTTAAAATCTTCTATACGTTTGGTTTTATTTGAACGCGAAAATAGCGAGCAAAGCTGTATGGGATAATATCGAAAAAAACTTGTCCGAAAGCAAAAGATTTTAATTCGGGAGATGAAGATAACACCTAGAATTATATTGCGTATTATATAAGAGGACTTTCGACTTGCAGCCCATAAGAGACGCACTGGTTATTTCTTAACTGATAACTTTAAAAAAAATAGGATGGTAATATCAAAACTACAAAAATTGTTTATGGATTAGAAAAATTTTACAATTAAGCAAAATTAAAAAAAAAAACAAAATGATGAAATGAAAACAGAATGATATTTATGTCGAAAGCTTTAAAAAGCTTCTCAATTACTTAACAGAGCTCAACTTGATCATTTTTCGGCTTCAATGATGGTTTGGTGGATTAATAGTGTGATCCCGGCTTAGAATAGGATCACCCTGGTACTGATGGTGTCGTAAGAGGCGACTAAAGTACGAGTGGAAGAGTCACGTTGTCAGCAATGGCAACACGCATGGGCAGACTCGACCGGATTGTT
>DWMZ01002355.1:0-14258 GCA_018249855.1 Eueides tales michaeli | reverse complement strand
CCGCGCAGTGCTTCTTCGCCCAGAACGTCTTGCCCGAGCCGGGCATGCCCACCATGAGGATCACCTGGTGTTACACAAATCATTAGACGAGTCGTGGCCACATTACGTTGGCAGTAGTTTAAATTTTGGCCTTTGTCTTAATTTATATAATTTTCTTTCCTGGAATTGGAATATTGTTCAAAATCCCACTTTAAAAGTAGTAAAAATTCTGTATACCTATTGTTACGAGGTAATGAGGACAGTCATAATACGTAAAAAGACAATAATAATATAATATAATGATTCATAGATTTCGGCCTTTACCTCATTATTTAGCTAATATGGAACATCAAACGATAAAACGTAATCTTTTTTTAATAGACTAACCAATCCAAGATGGGATATTGTAGCCTTTTGTTTTCTCAAGTGGAGATTGAACTCACATTCAGCTATTATATTTGTACGCTTGTGCCCCTGTGCTACGACACATTACAAAAACAATGTAATTATAACAAATCTTCTAGTGGAAACTATATCCAAAAACCAACACGTTTGCAACTAAATGTTTTCATGTTGCGTTACAACGTCTTAGACAACTACAGTAGTATAATGATGGTCAGCTCAAGCCAAAGTAGCGAGATTAACACTAGTAGACATGTTCGGAGAAAACATATGTTAACAGTGTACTTGGTGACGACGACCACTGATAATGATGACGACTGCTTTTGTCAGCTTCACGCATCATTCCAAATAAAGGAGCATAAGCAGATAATAAGCACACAAAAAAATTAAAAAAATGAAATGCCTGTACTTATATACACGCTTTAGAAGTTATACTTCTTTGGTATCATTAAAAAATAGTTTTTAAATTTATGCAAATAATAAATTACAACAAACTTAAATTCAATGAATACAAATAGATTTTTTTTTATGGAAAAGGCAAACTCGCGTACGTGTCGCCTGATGGTGAGACATCACCGCCGGCCACGGCCCCGTGTAACACCAGGGGAGCTACAGGTGCCTTGCCGGCCGCCAAGGTGGAGGTAGACACGCTTTTTGAAGTTGAAGTTACCCATGTCGTATAGACCTGGAAATACTGCGGCGAGTAGGCCATTCCATAGAAGTGTGCCACGTGGAAGAAAATTCCTACAAAACCGCACAGTAGTGGAGTGCCACGTGTCCAGATGATGGATGGTATTTTAGTCTGTGACGTACTGTGTGGTTAGAAAAATCGTCAGCAGGTACCAAGTCTAACAGTTCTGCCGAACACTCCCCGTGATAAATGCGGTAGAGAAAGCACAATGAAGATAGGTCTCTACGCAGAGCCAAAGTGTCAAGCCTCTCACAGATCATTGGGTCCCCAACAATTCGAACGGCTCTACGTTATATGCGATCATATGGTTCAAGCTGATACTGGGGTGCACCAGCCTAGAGGTGAGAACAGTATTCCATAAGAGTCTGAACCTGGGCCCTGTACAGGGACAAACGGTGTTTTTGCTTGAAGTACTGTCTCGTTCTGCTGATGATCCCCAGTTTCTTCGAGGACAACTTGGCCTTGCTTTACAGATGATCGCGATACTGGCAGATATTTATTATTACATTAATTTATTTACTTATAAAATATTGAATAAACAATAATAACTATTTAACATTAATAATTAATCATATTTAGTATTAATTATGTTTAATTTTCTTATGTAGGCCAGTTGGTTTTGGTCTTCCTTTTCTTTCCTTTTATCTTGGTACTTATCTTCTGGATAAAAGACATTAATACTTTGTTGTGTTCACGGAATTAAAATATTAACTTCTATGATAACATGTGACCCTGGTACTTACTTGTCTTAAGGTAAAAGATTTTTTATTAATTCACCAAGTCTTTCTTGGATTGAATTTCTATAGTTTCATATTATATTATAAGGTTTGTTTAAATTTCCTTCTACTTGTTACAGTCCTGGTATATCGTACTGGAACTTAACTATCTTAACATCATATTTAACTACTGTAAAGAACTCCTTGAGCGTGATACTATCCTAGTACAGTTGTAACAGATTATATAGAAATGTCTATCAACAGTATTTAGTTTGGAGTTGTCATACAAATATAAAATAGATCTTAACTTAACTTCACACTTAACTTTTGTAGACGAATCTTAAAATTTCACTCTCATCATTTTGTCATAACGCGCCTAAAGAAGTATAACAAAGTAGGTACCTGGCAGTCGCGCTTGTCGGCGGGGCGGCGCGGGCCGGGCGCGCGCGGCGCGTGCGCGGCCAGCACGTAGCCGGGCAGCAGGCACGCCTCCGCGCCGTCCAGCTCCTCCTCCGCCACGTGCCTGCGGGGCGCGGGGATTACTGTCACTACTCATTATTTCTTAAATCAACGTCCCAAACAAAATCACATACTAATATTATTATTTTTTCAGCTTTACGCTATATATGCCGCATATAGCAGGGTAGGTAGAAAACTTGAAAGGCTTAATTGTTAAGACACTTCATTCCGTTCCACACTTTACACATTGAAGGCATTGCGTGTTGAGACAGAACTCAACGCCGCGCTTTTGTTACCACAGCGAAGAAATAATAGTATTAAATATTCAGACAATATTAAATATTAATAATTAACCAACATGAAATTTATAAACGGGACCTAATTATAATTAAAAAAAAATAAGTTATAATTTGAATGATTAATTATTTCCTGAATACATAACAATTGTCAACTACATCAAAACACTAATGTTATTTTCAGTCCTCAAAGTCATGCTTGAATGTAAAAATTGACAACTATATTAACTTTATCTTTACGTTAATTTAATAATATAAATTATGCTAATAGTACACTTCATACTATTTTACCAATAAAAAACAAACCTTATGACAAACTTAATGCGTTTATCCAAAACATGACCAGAAAAGACATCTTCTTCAGTCACTTCTTGCACACTGTCAGCTATAACAAAAAATATATATATAAGTAAAAAAAAATCTATACCATTTAATGGTTTAAAATTATATTATATAATTTTAGTTCAATTTGTTCATCTTAAAAAGTAAGCCAATTAAATTTAGTGCTACGACATTCCTTTCTTAAATTTGCATTCAAATTTAAGTTTGTATAGGTATGTCTATATTTATATATTTCTCAATTTTTTTCCACTCAATTTCCATCATTCTATAACCAAATTCAGACAAAGAACAGTGTCTTAACACTACATTTGCTCGTCTTAGGCGGAATATAGCGTGAAGCTCGGCTACACTTACATGGCTCTTCTTTAACTTCGGCGTCATCTTTCTCAGGCACTTTATCATCAGAGTCCATGGGCTCAGTTTTCACTTCTAGCGCTGGTTCATCTTGTTTTTCTCCATTTTCCTACATAAATAATATAACAATATGTATAATATAAATTAAGTACCGGTATTTGTAATGCAAAAGAAACCAATAGAATAAATGAAAATAGAAAGCAGTAATGAGTATTAAATTATTAAAATATGAAAGAAATAATAATATATTTATCAAACTTGTTTATTTATTAAAAACAAGTTTGATAAATATATTAACATAAAAAAAACAGATTTGCATTGTAAATTAGATTTAAATAGAAAAATAATTGTCCTAATTCAAAACATTTTTTTTTATAGTAGTAAATACTAAATATAATAAAACATTGTAAACTAAAGAACGTAACAACGCTGCGCTTACTCTTAGCTTTAACTAGAACATACAAGTGACAATTTTCCATTCCATCAAATGGGAACTCAATCTCAACTTACTTTAGGTTCCTCACTCTTCTCTTCCGGTACATTCTCAACCACAGTGTTCTCTTCTGCCTGTGTGTTATTTTCAGGTTCATTTCCCTCATTTTCTTTTTCCGCTTCGACTTCCATTTCTTCTCCCCTCTCCAATCTTTCTTGAGCCTCTCGAGCTTTTCTCGCACGCTCTCTCTCCTATATAGATAAAATAATTTCACGCTATTAAATGTTTTATTTTTTTCAGCTTCACGTTGTATCCCGTACACGGCAGGGTAGGCAGAATTAACTTGGGAACCTAGTGTTCTCACTTTCTACCACATTTGAGGTACTGCATGTTGAAGTTGCGGAACTCGCCGCCCCATTTTGCCTTTTACCATGACGAAGAAATGAAAATATTAAATATTTCATTTACTCGAGTGGGGATGGGGGAAACCACAATTTATCGTCTTTACAGTCACAAGCGTATACCCCTGCGTTGCGTGTACTCTGTAACATGATGGTTGTGATTCCGGTTGCGACCTTATACACTATATATAATGTACAAGAGTAATACAGAATGTTACTCTACCTACAAAACATTAGTCTTAACCAATAAGTAATTAAGAGTAATATGTTTTAAAGGATTTATGATATTTGTTCCTACTAGCCTCAATTTAATATATGATAAACGTTTAATTATTTAAGGACATGTTTTAAATTTATTTATTATTTAATTTATCATTATTTTCATTACTATTGATTTTAGTATTATTAAAATCACTGACTTGTTATTAAATAAATAGTTTTATAAATAGCCTGCCTAAGTAATAACTAATTTACAATATATAAATAAAGTACCTCTCTCTTCTTCCTCTGTCTTTCTTCTCTTTCCTTCTTCTCCTTGTCCTTTCGTTCCTTCTCTTTTCGTGCCGCTTCTTCTTTCTCCTTTCTGATCTCTTCTTCCCGTTTTCGTTTCTCTTCTAGAACCTGCTCGATTGGTATCTCTATACGTTTTCGTACTATCTTGGTTTTGGTCAACATGTTGTATCTATTTAACAAAATTAAATTTGGTAACTATATGTAAGCTTATACGTTTTAGTTTTCATGACAATTCAAAAGTCGTATCTAGATATTTGTAAATAATTATTTATGTATATGTTTTATATAAATAGTGTAATTTCGCTTGCGATCTCACACAAAAATTATCTGTACGAGAGTAAATACGAAATTTTTATATTCCTGCGCTGAGTCAGTGTCACTGATAATGGCAGTAACTAGTTACAAAGACCTTGCAGGTGAAAATAATTAAATATAATATATTACAAACTCTTTATTAATAAGAAAAAAATGTTCTTACTAATGAAAGTCGGCCGATTCCGATTTTAAGTAACAAAATATATATATATTAATAATAAGTATACCTCATTATAACTCTCCTACCATGACAAAAAGGTTAAGTTCAGACACTACACGTGAATTTTATGTATCAAAAATAATTTTATTTCCAGCTTCACGCTGTATCCCGCATGGCAGGGTACGCAGAAAGAACTTGGGAACCTAGTGTTAAGATACTCCATTTCGTTCGAATCGAATTTAAAGCATTGCGTGTTGAGTGGTGGAACTCAATGCCGCGTTTTAACTTGTTACCAGAGTGAAGAAATGAAAACATTAAATATTTAATTTGAGAATACTAAATATTTTATTTATATTTATTGAGTGGGGATCGATCTCACGACCTGTCGCTTACAAAGACACACTTGTACTGCTGCGCCACGACAGGCCTTCATTAATATTATTTAATTATCCCTTATTTAAATCTATTTACCTGTCATATCCCAAATTGACACTGTAACAAGTGTTCTTGGTGAGCACGTGCGGGAACACAGCTTTGCCTTGTAGGACGGACTTGTCGAACTCGAAGGCTGTACCGAGCTCGAGACCGTTTAGGGTGTAAGAGATTGTACACGGGTTCGATTCCAGGTCCTAGAAACAACAAAATATTAAAAAAAATAAAAAAAAATTAAAATGTCTTAAGCTACATTAATATTTTATAATTAATATTTAAAACATTAATTGTAACTCCGGTTGCGATCTTATACACTATACATAATGTACAAGAGTAATACAGAATGTTACTATACCTACAAAACATCCTCTCAATCTATAGACGATTAAGAACAATGCAAAGAAGGATATTTAAAAAAAAAAAAAACATCTTAACACAGTACAACCGACGTGTCGTGGCCATGGAAATTAGTTTTACTAATCTTTGCAGCTTGTTTGTACAATCGGAAAGAATAAAATAAAAAATAAGAAAATATACCGAAATCAAGTCTGCCTCTATCTGCAGCCACGATTCGTTGGACCTATTGTATATATTTAATATTACCAATTATGTTTTAATTGACAACGTAAATAAGTTGTAACAAGCGTATAAAAATTTCGACGGAGCTTGGTGAGGACGGATGGCCTTAGTGGTCAGAGCGCTTGAACGGTTTTCAAGAGGCGCAGGTTCAAATCCTGCTTCGTCCAAATTTTTATACGTTTTTAAATTTAGTATGTTTTAATTGATTTCTTTTCATTAAAAACGTAACATTAACATTTTATTGATTACATTTTTAACTATCCCAAAATCTGTATAGTTTTTTATAAATATGATTTGTTAATAGAAAAAATAACTCACCAAATAAACCCCAATAACATCTTTTTCAGCGAATTGTTTTCCATATTCTTTAAATTCACCATTGTTCACCGCTCGGGCGGTACTCTCGAAGCCCCAGCTGAGTTCACCTTCACCTATATTTAACATACAAGTTAGAAATAATATTTAATAAAAAAGAGATCATAATGCAAAACAAGTGCAGGCTACATTCCCATTAAGGAGAATGAATTAAGTTCATCTACTAAAAATCGTATCAAATCAAATTACTTTACTAATAAACATGGATTTTTATTTTTATTTGAAATGCTAAAATGAAAAGAATCTATAAAAAAAACAAAATCTTGAAGCTTAATTTTAAATAATACTAAAAATGTTTACTATTAAATATATTCAACTAATCAGTTTAAAGAGTTCCTTAATATAAAAACTGCGGATAATTCAAAATGTACCAAGATGTAATGTAGAGTCATCAGTGGACCACCCAACTCGGAGACCGTTTGCAATTGATTCTTTTTCTGCACTCTCCGTTGTCGTCACCACTGAGCCTACACGAACCTGATAAAAAATAAATACAATATAGTAATGTATTTATTATATCTAATTAATAATATATAATATAAAAATATTTAATTTAATATTTTATATAACATAATTCTAGTATTTGAAAGGAGGAGCCTCCACAAGTATTATAAGTATTCTCTATAGTAAATTCATGCAGACATGTATCTTTTATTTTTGATTAAGCAGCAACTTTATGTGCTTGTTGATTCTGTAAACGCAACAGGTCGTGGGTTCAAATTCCACTCGAGAAAATGAGATATAAAATATATACATTTACTCCCTCTGCTAATGAGGCAATAAAAACCCTCGAGTACCTCAAGAATTTGGTGGAAAGTGGGAAACACAAGCGTTTTAATTATAACGGAGTATCATAACATTTCTCAGTTTGCCTACCTTTTTATGTGCAGTAAACAGTGTGACGCTAAATAATCATAATTATATAAAATTATAACATTACAAAATGGATACGTCCACAAATAAATCATATATAAAGACAATATATTTTATTCAGAAGAGCAAGAGTACAGCAAGTACCTCGTAGCACACGCGCCCCTGGCGCAGGCCGTGCGTGGCGCGCGCGCCCGCCCACGCGTGCGCGAACGCGCCCTCGCTCAGCGCCACCACCGAGCGCAGCTCCGGCAGCTCCAGGTACTGGTTCAGGTCACTGTCGTCTGCGGACAACACACACACATATATATGTATATATATATATATATATATATATATATATATATATATATATATATATATATATATATATATATATATATATATATATGTATATATATGTATATTTATATATTTTTAAAACTTGTACTACTTTTAATATATATTACTATTACAATATATATTAAAATATTAGTATTCTTCTTTTCTATGTGTGGAATAACACTTAAAAATAGTACAAATATCTATTATACCAATTTCAGCAACCATATATGTTGTAATATTACAGCCTAATTATATAAATTATTTATATTTACACAAATTGTAGCCTATATTTTACTCGGGTGCATAAGTTATATATATTACTGTACTGTAAAGTTTTATACATACATCCTCACAAATATTCATATTCATAATATTAACAAGAAAAGAATAATAATATCAATGATATAACTAATCAATAAAAATGAAAACAGAAATATATTTGTTAACAAAACAGCATAAACCATTTATGGCACAACTGGCTCACGTAATTAACGATCATTACAGTTCCAATTTAAAGTTGTTAATTTGTATCCTATTGTTGATTCTCGTTTTTACAAACAAACTAGTAACACAAAAAATATCAAAAAAAAGAAACAAAGACAAAGGTTAATATTTGGAAAATTTTGAGAATAGTTATACAACATAGGTACACAGCATAATTTAAGAAAGCGAACCAGGAAGCAATTTTAATTTGACTTATTTAATTGAAAAATATAACGCATCGAAAAATTGGTAACTTTGTTATGAATGAATTATTGAAATGATTTTATCATAGTCAGTGAGAGTCCAGTCTGTTAAATGTAAACAAGACTACTATGGCTCAAATTTGCCATAGAGAGAAATAATTTATTTTTATTTCATCGCTCTGATAAAAAGATAGGTGCGGCTTCGATTTTCCACAGTTCAACAAATTATCATTCAAAATCAAAAAAAAGCTAACATTTAGTGTCTTGACAGTTAAAATTATTCTTCTTCTTTAATAACATATGTAGCAATTAATTATAAATTACACATAAAAATGTTACTTTGGCACACTCAAAACTTAATTAAACAGACTAATTTAAACAAATACAATAAGTACTGTAATTAATAAAATATGCTACATATGTACTAAGCGATTTTTGTTTAATGTAAGTATTTAATAATAAAATAATATTACTTACACCAAGATAGTGTTATTCTGTCTTCGTCAAGGTCCGGTTCTGGAATTTTTACTTCCACAGCCTCCTTTTTGTTCTTGCCAATTTCCTAAAGAGAAATATACATATTTAACATAAATAACACTTACTTATGTAACAATTTTACTAAATTCATTATGAATTTTATGAGTTTTCAAGAAATAAATAAGTTGTTCAAAAAGAACATTTATATTTTATAAGAAAATAATCAACAATATTTAATAAAAAAAAAATCAATATGAAAAAAGTTAAGATTATTAAAATTACATAAAAAATAAGATTAATATAAATTATACAGCATTAAATATAAAACGTAATGTAAATAATTTAGCAATTGTACACGATTTTATTTGTCATTGTAAAATTAAATAGTTTAGTAGAATATTATGTGTTTCGCAAACAATTATTTAAAATAATCAATTAATAATATATAAACATTTTGTATTTTCTTTAAGAAATTACAATATAAAAAATTAAATATAACTTATCTATTTCAAATAACAAACAGAAACATAAAACCTTACCTCAACAGGCGGAGTGAGAGCCTCGTTGGTGACCTCTATGGACTTGTAGAAGTTGCTCCAACGTGCCTTCTTCTCTTGTTTACGTTTCAAACGTTGGTACTTAATAGGGTCCTGATGATTATTGTATAGTTATCGTTTTTTATCAGATATTTACTTAACTACTTAGTAATATACATTATTATCTCCACTCAGCTTCACATTGTATTCCGCTACAACGGTAGTATTATTATAATATAAATACATTCTGTTCCCCATTCTCCACTGAATTGAGTGTATTAATTGAGTGTAATCATTGAGTGTATTAATTTTTTCATAATCAGATTTTAATTTATAAATACATATGTATTGTTTTTGTTATGAAAACCTTATAATATAAATTTTACTAAGCAATATGTAACATCCCTAATTATATCAGGTTTACATTTTTTTAATTTAATAATACTTATAGTATTAAAACTGTAATGTTATGGAATAATTACATTTATATGACTTTCGTTTGCTAGCTCTTTTAGAAAAAATACAACGTTAAGCTCCGTCTCTCTTCATGTCAGAACATCTTATTACTAAATTCCCTCTCTCATAATACTAAAAACATATAAAATAATAGGAATTCTACAAACCTTGCTGGATTCTTCCAGGCGCCTGGCGTCATCTTCAGCCTGCTTCTTCTCCCTTTCGAGTCTCTCCTTCTCTTTCTGTACGAGCCGCTCGTTGAGGAGTTGCCACTCTTCTTCTTCAGTTAATTCACGGTGTTTCTGTAACAAAATTTTGGATGAGCACAAAATTATTGACAAATGAGGTTTCGTTAATAGCATTTAACAATATTATAAGTGTTTTTTTTTCAGCTTCACGCTGTATCCCATATATGGCAGGGTAGGCAGAGGGATTTGCCGATAACCAATAATTTAGCTCCACGTATTTTTATAATTTAAGTAAATAAATGCATATTCATAAAATGATGTATTAATACTGATTGAGGCCAGTTGTAGTGCTGGTGGTATACGTTAATGATGTGTTTGATTACATTAATGAGACTGGATGTGACTTTGATTACCATTTGAAAAAAAAACCATTAAATATTTAATGTTTTGCTCTGGTGAAGAGGCAATGCACGACATTGTTTCGTCAATCAACATAATGCCCCAAGGGAACGGAACACTAGGTTTTTAAATTTCCTTTACCTACCCTGTTACGTGCGTATCCTGTTAAATCAGAAAACACACAACTCCAGGTCAATTAAAACATTTTGATTTTATACACACCAAACTTCCAATAAATTATTAACATATAAATAAGGCCACTGTTATTGTCATGTGGGAAATTACTGTCACGCCATTATTTAATTCTTTTTATCTTATTACTCAACACTCAAAATTTCGAACATTCCAAAATCTAATAAAAAAATATACATATAAAAAGAATATATAAAATCAATAAAATAATTTTCAATGTCTCACATCTTTCTCTTCGTCCTGCTCCATTTTCTTGTCTGAACCATCTTCATCAATTTCCTTATTTGCTTGATCTGTTTGCTCTTTAGGTTCTACTTGATCATCTGTATTGCAAATAATATATTTAATACTAGCAACCCGCTCGCGGCTTCGCCCGCTTGAATTACACTATTTTATTTACTAATTTCAACAACTCTCCTGTCCTAACAACATTATGACCTTTAAGGTCATATAGACAAGTAAAATTTCTGTAGCAACTTTGTCGAATTTAATATTTTAAATTGACGTAACTTGTTTTATGTTCTAAACAATTAAAATAGAACAAACACTAAATATTGAGAGAAGGTTGTGAAATTGCAATTAAATATGGTTAGCCTTATCTGAAATTAGCGCGAACAAAAAGACAACCAAACCAATATTGTGAGCCCTGGTTACAGATTTGTTATAAGTATAGATAAGAGACCCGCTAGCGACGTCGCCCGCATATATTCACAATCAATTTTTACTAATCTGAATTATTTTCGTGTTCTAATATCAATATGATTTTAAAGATAGAATCTATTCATTAAAATCTAAAGTCTCCATCAATGGAATTAACAGTTATGTAGCAATTGTATCGAACAAAAACTTAATACAAATATTAAATGTTAAGATAAGCTTGCCATAATCCAATAATGAATGCTACATTTCAAATCGGTTAAGCCCTTTCAGAGATTAGCATAAACAACCGCACAGACAAACAGACTGACAAAAATCCTAATAATCATAGATAAGGTACGATTTTACTATAAATATATACCTAAGTACAGAAAGCTATACAGTATGGTTGTGAATTTTTACGCATTACATCCTCAAAAACAAAATAATTATATTTAGAATTCAGAAATTAATAAATATTATGAACAAGGTAAGAACAACTATTACATTGGAGTTGAGTATTACGAACTTTTCACATTCATTTTGGAATAGATAAAAGAAATTCAATAGACACAAATTTTAAAATGTATAGAATATCCATAAATCACTATGAATTGTTTTCAAACATTATTGATAATATTGATAGTAATAGTTCACTACTACTTTAAATGTTATTTATATACTTAAGTAAAATAGAAACATGAATTCTTTCCAAATGTTTGTTTCCTATAAACACATAAATTATTATTATTATTTTTGATATTAGATACTTAGGTTCAAACAACTTACTTAAATTACTACAATTAGTTTCAAATCTCACATTATATTACATAAAATTGTATATGAATAAAATAAAACAAACCTTTGTTGGCCTCTGGTTCATCCGAGTCCATTTTCTCTGGTATCGGAGATTGGCTCCTAAACAAAATAAAAAAAAAATTATATATTTATAACGAACAGCTTGAACTAGAATTACATGGAAATATCATACTATTTATAACATTTCATATTTTAAATGATGCTACAAAAGCGATGCTATGAAACCACAACAGTATCTAAATAGATATGAACCATTATTAGTAAAATAAACATTACAAATAAATATTCTGGTGCAATGCAACCGAAAAAAATATGGTACAAAATTATAACCATAATAGATTTGGTTCTCAATAGTTAACTTTTATATTTAAGCTTGACAGTGGTATACAGTATACTGCATATAGATTGGTAGTGTTGAGACACTATTTCTATAGACACTATGAGTAAAGAAAAAAAAACTAGTTTTGGAGAGTTGGAATCGAACCCATAAACGTCATGCCTACAAAACACACGCGTGCCACTGCGTACTACATCTATGCTTCTATTTTTTATATATACAAGTTTAACACATTTTGAGGTTAGGCCTCATAGCAAAGAGGGTTTAGGAATATATAAAAGAATTCACTCTGAAACGTTTTATGTTAAAACAAGGTTTTGTTGTTAGTAAAAACAATTAGCAGTTTTTACTATTTTTGAAGTGTTATTCAACAGTTAGGAAAGAAAAATACTTCTCGTAGAAAATGTTAAAGAATTTTGGAGGGGTTGTAATTTGCAAGGTTTAAACGATTTCCAAGAGGCGCGGGTTCGAACCCGCTCTGTAAAAATGTTTACTCGTTATCTAAAATATGTACATTGAGTAGATTATTTATAATAATTTATATTCACTTATTACTAAATAATGTAAGAAAATAAAAAATAAACAATTTTTAATGACACTCCGACTGCGACACTCCCGCCGATTTAACACATTGTGTGTAGAGCAGCGAACTCAACGCAAAGCACGACTTGGCATCGTTACGAGAGCGTCGAAAATTAAACTATTAAATATTTCATTTTTCTCAAGTGGGCATCGAACCCACAATCTATCGCAATCGACGACAGTCCCAGACAGTTTAACAAACAACAATTTCAAAAAGAATCTTTGATTAAAATACAATCTCATATTTAAAAGAAATCGTTTAGATAACCTTTGTGCTGTAATGAACATGCACTAAAGATATGTACACACATACACACATTCGTAAAACATTACCTAGTTAGTAGTCGTAATTGGATAAAAATAACACCTTCATTTATATTAAAAAGAAAAAAAAAAGCCACATACTCTTCATCATCAATGTCATACAAGTCTTCTTTTGGTGTGTCTTTTGTCTGAGGAGTTCCTTCAGGCTCCTTTGCAAGTGCAGGCTCCTTGACAGGCTCTGGTACTGGAGCAGGTGGTAATGGGTTTGAGTCTTCGTCTGTTTCTTTGGACTCATCAATTGCTTTGGGATGGTCATCCCGTGACACCTAATATTAACAATTAAAATATTTGTTTTTATATCAATTTATGACTTTGGAGCTTTTAGTATCAGTAAACTTATATTATAACACATTTGGGTAACTCCAGGTCTTACATAATTTATATTTCAAACACAGCAGTATTCCATGCTTTGGCAAGATACACAGACAAAGCAGCTCCAGTCATTTAGAGCACTAAAAAATGTGGTATTTGATACATAAGTATTATTATAAACAACCAAACTTTATAAATTTCTTTTTCAGCCTCATGAGTATCAGGTCATGTCAGGCTAGGCCTCTGCTTACCAAAAAAGCTAAAAATAAAAAGTTTTCTCTAGAATTCGAGAACTTAGTGTTGTTCTGTTCCTTTTCCCACATTCTACAGAATTTTAGGCACTGTGTGGTAAGTGGTGAACCTCAACTCCAAACTTTGTTTTGTTACCAGAGCGAAGATATGAAATTATTGAATATTTCAACTCCTCAAATGGATATTGAACGCACAAGCATCATCAGATTATAGCTGCCACTTTACTATGTGAATGATTTTAATAAAATTTTCTTCTAAAACATCATTAAGTTTCATCAATATCTTAAATCTATAAATTCCAAATTTTCATATTCATATTTAATTAATTATATTGTTAATCAGAAATTAACATGCTGAGGTTTTAGAATAAAGTAAAATATTCTTATGTAATGTGTTGGCGCAAAGTTGAGTTCTGCCACTC